>JARKHS020024273.1:7500-75415 GCA_030143305.2 Amblyomma americanum | reverse complement strand
AAGCGATGTATCTTATTTCTCTTGTGTACAGCACCTAGTACATGCACTTTAAGCTGCTCGAAAAAGTAGTTTTCATCTGCAAATAAAGAAACGCAGGGGAAGTGCAAGTATCAGCAAAGCTTATACTGAAAATGAAAATATTGTTTTTTAACGACCAGCATGTTAGCTTGAAAACTAAACATTTTGACAGATTTGCCTGCCTGGTTGGGTTTGAAGACTTATAATGAACTGCACATCTCCTACCAAAATTTTAACTTTAACCCAACTTTTCGAAGCCGACTCGGCTCCTTAATCATGGGTGACTGAGGGCAGTAGCTAGCGTCTTTTATGATTGGAGGGGAGGTGGGGGGGGGGGGGGGCTGAAAAGAACAGCTGTGTCGCGAATGGCGCGGGGGAGGGGAGGAGGGTTTAGGCTGTTAGTCACGCTGGCGCACTGCAGGGAGGTGCTAAATGGCGACTTTTTTTCGTTGCGTTGAAGAGCGAAGTCCTTGGGCATATACTGGGGGCAGGTTTCCTTTTGTGCGGTTGATATTGTTCGGGGTTGTTTAGATATGGCAGGATTCCAGAAGGAGCGTCTTGTGGTAATTTGTTTCGGTTCCGAGGATGCGGGTCTCTTCAAAGTTGATTCTATGGTCGGAGTCCTCGGAATGTTCGGCTACTGGATTGCGCTCTCTTGCGAACTTGCGCACGTCGTTCTTATGTTGCCGAATTCTTTCTTTGAAATTTTTGGTTTCGCCGATGTAGCTTGCGTCGCATTCGGCGCATGGAATTTGGTAGACAATGCCTTGGGCTCCTTCTCTCGGCGGCCGGTCTTAGGGAACAGGTAGGCAAAGCGCAACAGTGTTTGTGGGCTTGTGCGCAACCTGGAGACCCGATTTTTCAGGATTCGGGCGATGGTTTCGCTGACACCTCCGACATAAGGTAAAGTGACGTATTTTAGTGGTGGCGTTGGCCTTTGTTTGTTTGTTTCTTGACGAATGTTGTGTTTTTGACGTCGAATGGTTTTTTGAATAAAGTCTTTTGGGTAGCCGTTCATGATGAGTTCTTCGAATATCGTGCGTTGTTCTTTTTTTCTGTCAAGTTCTGTGCTGCAGTGGGTCTCAACTCTTCTGAACAGCGTCTTCACCACTGATCCTTTATGGACTGTCGGGTGGTTCGAAGAGAAGTGGAGATACCGGCCTGAGTGGGTTGGTTTGCGGTATACGGAGAATTGAAGGGTATTGTCGTTTCGGGACACGAGGACGTCCAAAAACGGCAGAGAGTTTTCTTCTTCCACCTCTAGCGTGAACTGAATGTCAGGTTCTACAGAGTTTAAATGACGAAGGAAATTTTGAGTCTCAGATTTTTTGATGATGGCGAAGCAGTCGTCGACATACCTGAGGAAAATCTTTGGTTTCGGGTGGAATGAGTTGAGGGCTCGTTGTTCAATGTGTTCCATGGTTAAATTGGTCATTGACGACAGAGATGGATGCTCCCATTGGTGTTCCTTTCACTTGTCGGTAAAATTCCCCCTTATACGAGAAGTATGTGTTTGATAGGCACAACTCCAGGACGCGGCACGCATCATTTACACTCAGCGGGGTTCGTGCGCTGAGTGTGTCGTCGCGTTGTAGGGCGTCACGGGTAGCGGCCACCGCAAGCTTCACGGGGATGTTTGTGAAAAGGGACACCACGTCGAGGGAGACAAGACATTCGTCGGCCTCAAGGGTGGCTTGGGACACCTGTTCGATGAAGTGACTGGAATGACGGATATGGGTCGCTGTTTTCCCTGCGATTGGGGATATTAGTTTGTGAAGGTATTCGGACAACGAGCGAAGAGGGGAACACCGGAAGTCGACAATCGGGCGCAAATGGATCCCCGGTTTGTGGACTTTGGGCAGGCCGTAGAATGCTGGAGCCGATCCGTTGGTGCTCAATAACTGAAGGTAGAGGTTTCGGAAGGTGGGGTGTTTTTCGAATACTTCTTTCAATGTTTTATTTAGCCTTGCTTGGGTAGTGGTTATGGGGTCCTTCTTCAATTTTGCATATTCTTGACTGCTGGGTAAGGTGGCTATTTTCTCTTCGTAGTCCCGTCTGTCCAGAACGACTGTTGTGTTGCCCTTGTCCGCTGGGAGGATCACTATGTTGGTGTCTGTCTTGATGTCTTGCAGGGCTTGCCTTTCGTCCGGATTTAGGTTTGATTCTTCTCGGTGTGCTTGCACTGAATTGATTACACTTATTGTTTTGAGCCTGACCTCTTCTCGTACACCAGGTTCCAGTTGCCGGATACCGACTTCAAGCCCAGATACGATTGCTGGAAAAGGGGGGGGGGGGGGGGTATGTTTACCTGAAGGTTGAATTTGTGTCCCTTGGCTAGGATTGACGTTTCGGCGGTTGTGAGCTTCCTGGAGGAGAAGTTGGCGACCAGGTCAGAATGGTCCGGTGGGGGTTGTTCGGGCCGGCGTTGAAGTTTCGACAACTTCTCTGTCTGCTTGGTGCGGTGTTTGTCGGCTTCTTATTATGCGGTTTCTTTGGCAAATGCCTCGATAGACGTCACTAGGTTTGGCATCTTGTGCTCGAGTTGTCGGTGGGCGAAGAAGGCGTCGATTTCTTTCTTCCTAATCACGCTACGGCACTCATGCATCCGTGCACTCACTGCTGTCCTGCCTTGTTGATGATGTATCGTCCTTCCAATGTGGGGACCAGGCGTCGTAGTCGTAGGCTCTGGGGTACAACCTTGGGTTCCTTGCATTTCTTGGCGAATTCTAGGTGTGTCTTGAACACCGAGAGGCCTTGCATGGTCTTGATGTACTTCTTGGTAAGCTGCATAGCTTCTAGCCCGAAGTCTCCACGGATAGATTGAAAACTAAACATTTTGACACATTTGCCTGTCTGGTTGGGTTTGAAGACTTATAATAAACTGCATATCTGCAACTAAAATTATACAGGAGTCCTTTGAAAAAAAGTCGCCATTCAGCACCTTCCTGCAGTGCGCCAGCGTGACTAACAGCATAAACCCCCCTGCCCCTCCCCAGCGCCATTCGCGACACAGCTGTCGTTTTTTTCACCCCCCTCCCCTCCATACTTAAAAGACGCTAGCTACTGCCCTCAGTCACCCCTGATGAAGGAGCCGAGTCGGCTTGGAAACGTTGGGTTAAAGTAAAAATTTTGGTTGGAGATGTGCAGTTTAATATAAGCAGGTTAGCTTCAGTGCATTGATGTCAATCTATATTGAGTATCACTCCCAGTCAGGCTATCAGCATTCTATTAAATGTTTTTATTGCCTCTGCACATTCTCAGTGGCCATTGAGAGCAGCTCCTTGTCGAGAGCCGACGCTTCGTGAATGATGGAACGTTACTGTCTGAGCAAGCCTTTAGATAAAGTTTTGAACTCTTGAAAGCACGTACTCTGTTAAAAAATAGAGTTCGAGTAGTAAAGGGAAGAAGAAGGTTTGGGAAGTTTTTTCACATTTGAGCTTACTTTACTAAGGAAGGAGGGGGGGCGCGTGGAGGAAAGGGGGCAGCTGAAGGGCTAAGGAGTTTTGTTTTCTCAATCTACGTGTTTTTCGGAAGGAGATAATAAGACGTCTTTTTGTCACAGCCTTCGCATAATCAAGAGAAATGTACGGATTGAAGAAACGCAAGTTTTTTGAGTGGGCATGTAGACGCTATCTATCGTCTGGACAGCAGTTATGCAGTGTAATTCAATTCAAATTAAGCAGTTCAATGAGACAGTAAAGGATACCTTTATTGAGATCCTCAGTAATGAGTATGAAATGTTGATTATTTTTAAAACAGACAGGAGCCCTTGCAAAGCTCTACGATTCCACCATTCAGGGGGCTTTTATACTTGAATACGAATGATGAAATATGTATGAGCAGTGCACAGGCAGGAATGTTTCGACATACGGGCTTTGTGAAAAGTTTACAGCTCAGGGGGGTTTCTTCTGAGCCTTTCATTGAGGCTCCTGTTGTCCTAACCTGCGGGTGATGAAGACCTATGTTCTTTGAACGCTGGCAATTCGTAACGAGCTGTAAAGCATAGCTCAGACACAAACCACAAACCCCGTGGGGTCTAAATATTTGACATTTAGGAGAGCCATGCTCATAATTTCATTTAAATATGCAATGTTCAATTTCGCATCAATACTTTTGTTCAGGGCTCCACTGCGAAGTGCCTCATAGTCCGCGGGGCATTTTCTTTGTGTCATTACACATAACGGCCCAAACGTTATATGCGGCGCTTTAAACTTTCCTGTAATGCATGACATTTCAAGAAATTAGGCTGATAATAAAAGATATTGTTCATCGAGCGCTCATTATCTACGTTTTGTTATCGCCACCCTTAGCTGTCATTAGTTTTACCTATCTTAAAGAGGTATCTACATGCATTTTATCTCATGCGGGAGAGCTGTAACCTAACGCTACCGGTGTTGTAAAGGTTAATCGTTTGAGACTTTTATTAGCGAACTATACTGTTCATAAAAATTGTTCTCACAAAACATGTTTACTAGCAACAGAACTGAGTGCACACTTTAACTGCAGACCTTTTAACTATGGTGGTCATTGGCATTCTAAGGCAAATAAAGGAATTCTCTGAGGCCCCTCAGTGATTCGGGCGCTTTCTCCTTACTTCAGACGTGCCTTCAGATGAGCCTTCATATGAAGCGTGTTCCGAAACTAGAACAGGAAATAGCGGTGAAATGTCACAGTCCCGGAATGAGCGCAAATCACTCTTCTGATCCTCTCATTCAGGGACTGTGCTATTTCCGCTAGACAAATTGTACAATCTTTGCGCAACATGCACCGTGTAATTTTATTGTGGCTATAGTTAATGCAGCCTAGAGTTGTACGCAAATATATAAAGTAGCCAATGTAATTAGACCGTTAATGATAGAGACAGTAGCGTACAGCAAAGTGTCATCCCGCCAGTAACGAAAGAGAAAGTAAATAAAGCCTTATAGAGCAATGCAAAGGGTAGAAGCCGCTAGTGAGGATCAGGTAACAGCAGATCTGTTGAAGGACGGAGAGGAGATTGCGCTAGAAAAACTATGCACCCTGTATACGCAATGCCTTATGACCTCGGCCGTACCAGAAGCTTGGAGTAACGCAAATATAATCTTAATTCGTAAGAAAGGAGACGCCAAGGACATCAAAAATTACCGACCGATCAGCTTACTCTCCATTGCTTACACGGTATTTGCAAAGGTAATCGCTAATAGAGTGAGGGCTACCTTACACTGTAATCAACCAAATTATCATGCAGGGTTTTGTAAAGGATATTCCACAATAGATCATATTCACACTATCAGTCAGCTGATAGAGAAATGTGTAGAATATAACCAACGCCTATATATAGTCTTCCTTGATTACGTGAGAGCATTTGACTCAGTAGAATCCTCAGCAGTCATACAGGCATGTAGAAGAGCTTTATGTAAAAATACTGGTAGATATATATAGGAAGTGCACAGCTATCAAATCCCTCCAGAAAGTCAGCAATAAAATTCCAATAAAGAAGGGCGTCAGGGAAGGAAACACGATCTCGCCAAGGCTATTCATCGCCTGTTTACAGGAGATATTCCGAGGCATGAATTGGGAACAGTTGGAAAAAGGGTTAATGAAGAATACCTAAAGAATATGCGATTCGCCGATGGCATTGCTTTGCTGTGTCACTCAGGAGATGAATGACGAAGCATGATCAATGATTTATACAGGCAAAGCATATCGGTGGGTCTAAAAATTAACATGCAGAAAACCAAAGTAATGTTCAACAGCCCAGCAAGGGAACAGCCGTTCACAATCGGAAGCGAGGTGCTGAAAGTGGTAAAGGTATTCGTCAGCTTAGAGCAGGTAGTGACAGCTTATCCGGATCATGAGAGGGAAACAACTAGAAGGATAAAATGGGGTGGAGCGCATATGACAGGTTTTCGCAGATCATGAACTGCATGTTACCAATATCTCACAAGAGAAATGTGTACAACAGCTTTATCTAACCGGTACTCACCTACGGGGAAGAAACGTGGAGGCTAAAGAAAAATAAACGAATAAAAATTGAGGGCCTCAGACTAGGACATGCTTCATATGGGCGGCCATATATTATCAACTTAAGAATGGAGCTCATCACAACTATTGTGCCGTACAAAAGAGACTGGTTTACTTCTCACACGACACTGAAAATTGGCCGAAAATTTTGTGGAAGTGTATTTCCTGCTCAGTACTAGAACGTGTGCAGCTGTTACTGCGAAATATGTATTAGCTCTTTCATGCGAACTGATTTGGACTTTGGAAGGTGGATTTTTTTCTCCGTTTACGATGAAGAAATTCGTATGAAATCGAAATACTGCTAGTGCAGAGGAATAGCGAAGGGCTGCTTACATTCCTCCGCAAATGTTCGAAAAGTTCACAGCTACGATCGCGCCTTTGAAGTCACATATTTTTTAACGCATCCTTTCACTTAAGCAGACTTGTATGTTGCCTATTGATGCGCGTACAAAAATTTTTGTCCAACGAAGAATGTCATCCGACGACATTTTTCGGCACATGCCACAAAAGCCCACCTCAAATAGACCCTGTTTCAGGCTGAATTGCGAAACAAGGATATGCCAATCTTACGGACTTCTGTATAGTCACTAATTTACAATTTTTTTTCTTGAAAAAATAAGCCTTCTCCTCCGCTGTCTGTTGCAGAGAAGGGGGAAGCAAGAAAGGCCAGAATATTAATTTATCCCACACTTAATACTGTGGCTGGAGTAGATTTTGAAGCGTGTACACTGGCCCCTTTTTGATGCCCACCTCTCTAGACGCTGAGTCTACACAACATAACCGGTGCGACAAACTCCCCATACCTCTAAGCCCGGTGACGGACCCGTTCTCATGACAATTTACAAAAGACCCTCTTTAATGCTCTGATAATACGCAATCTGATATCAGCCAATGCTTGCTGAATTGGTAAGCCTAAAAAAAACTTTTCGAGATGCTTGGAAGTGCCATAATACATATTCGGCTATCAAGCTATCAGTCATGTAAGCCTCTGAGCTTTTGTTTGTCATTCAAAAACAGAAACGCGGGGCACAAATAGCACTTCTTAAAGTTCTGGATGGAACTTAGTTGTTGTGTAAGTTTCATTTCATAAAGCATTGCAAGTCTTTCTTGATCAGTAATTTCGCAGGCTGGCGTTTGTCGATAAACGACGAAACGCTAACGTGCGCGGGCTTGCTGCGGCGCTTCCTCGGAAAGTGTTAAGCACGAAAGATACAAAAGAGAGATCAAATGTCCAGCCAACAATTCTGCCCTTTTCTATTGAACTTTTTCAAACGTTACCTGGATCAGCATTAAATTTGGACGCCTTGTCGGAGGCTGCAGCCGAGCGGGTAATGCTGGGAACAAAAGATGCAGCCCCGCTGATGACCGTTTTAAATCGTTTTGCATATCAAATAATGTTTTTGCGATTCTTTTGGTGAAATATGAGCTCAAAAAGAAAAAAAAACTTGTAAGCCAAATTCAGCCTTTCAATGTGACCGCGGCAGTTACTCCAAGTTTTTCATTCGAAAATGGCGATGAAAACGACGGCCAGCACAAAAAGGATGAGTGCACAAAAAGTGAATCTCCCCGGAAATTTCGCAAGGCTGGTGCGTGCCTGAAGTTAGTGCGGGAGATGATTCGCTGCCTTCTCCGCCAGGACCATTTCATACAGCTAACGCGGGACGACGCTGGGTGCGAAACAATCGCAGCATGATGACTCGGGATCTTTGCACTATATATAGCCCGTGCCCGTACAACTGCCCAGTTTTACGTGGACCCTCTATTCGTCGCGAGCCTCAAGCGTCAGTTTCACTCCTGGCTAAATGGGCCGAAATGCAGATGTTTTATTTGCATGGAATTTATCAAAAACATTTCTTCATCGACGTAAGAAAGCTCCCGCCCGAAAAAAAAAAGGACTGGAGATATCAAATGTTGCAAAAAAGAGAACAAAGAAATACAGGGAATAAAAAAGGAATGTAGCTTTCGATGCTGAGGCAAGACTGCCGGAGACCAAAAGTTTTTTTCTAACCGTGCGTCGTCAACTGTGCCCATCGTCCCCTTAAGCGCACCGGAGAGTTACTCAAACAAAACTGCAACCAACGGCAGCAGCAAGGATTCGTTCCGGCTTCGTTCTTTCGACTGAGTTTCATTCGTCACAGGCTCTTCAGGTGCTGAGGTAGGCAATATAATTTGCCCACTAGCGGCACACCCTCATGCTGCACTCGAAAGCGAATAATGTTACTGCGATGGAAGAAATGATTTGAAATATATGTTTAACTTGCAACTTCTAGTTGCTGTGATGTATCCATGGCGCCGCTTTCAGTGAGGCGCTGGTGGACGCTTTCCTGGCGACATTGTCAGAAGCGTCTGTAAGTAAGAGCTTACGGTCGTTTCACTACCATGCACCTTGGATGCACCAGTCAATCCAGAAGGTTATGAAATTATCACCCTTCTAAAGAATATTGCCTACAGAATTGTCTATTGGTAATGACATTGATATTTTTAGAAGACTGAAGCTTCCAAGTTTTAACGCTTTGGTGACAGAAACTATTGTGCTAAAACATTTCTGGTATAGTCAGTTCACCATTCCGTATGTTCCTACACGTGATTTAAGACCAAAATACCGTTACTGCATTCCTCGCTCCTCAACCCCGTATGGAAAGCGCACACGTCAATACTATGTACCTACCTGTTTCAATATTTTGCCACGTTGTGTATTCAGCATAAAAAGTAAATATAACCTGAAAAAAATTTTGCGGTATGCGTCTAAGTTGCTTCCTGTCCCATAATTACTTCATCTCATGTTAGTCATTTTCAAATTACTGTCATCACTCTTACTGGTGTAATAATTTTGTCTGTATATTTGTTTCTGTGTTAAGGTTTTTTTAGTTGTCTAGTTCACTCCAACGGCTGTAGTATTTTCCAGTGTTCGCTGTCTGCCAGGCACGGCCACTCAAGCCCTTTGAGGCAAAGTGCAATCTGATTATATAATTATCTATCCAATCCGTCCGTCCGTGCGTCCGTCCGTCCGTCCGTCTGTCTGTCTGTCTGTCTGTCTGTCTCTCCGTCCGTCCGTCCGTCCGTCTGTCTGTCTGACTGTCCGTCCGTTGACTGTCCGTCCGTCCGTCCGTCCGTCCGTCCGTCCGTCCGTCTGTCTGTCTGTCTGTGTCTTTCTCTCCGTCCGTCCATCCGTCTGTCTGTCTGTGCGTCTGTCTGTGCGTCTGTCTGTTCGTCTGTCTGTGCGTCTGTCTGTCTGTCTGTCCGTCCGCCCGTCCGTCCGTCCGTCCGTCCGTCCGTCCGTCCGTCCGTCTGTCTGTCTGTCTGTCTGTCTGTCTGTCTGTCTGTCTGTCTGTCTGTCTGTCTGTCTGTCTGTCTGTCTGTCGGTCGGTCGGTCGGTCGGTCGGTCGGTCGGTCGGTCGGTCGGTCGGTCGGTCGGTCCGTCGGTCGGTCGGTCGGTCGGTCGGTCGGTCGGTCGGTCGGTCGGTCGGTCGGTCTGTCTGTCTGTCTGTCTGTCTGTCTGTCTGTCTGTCTGTCTGTCTGTCTGTCTGTCTGTCTGTCTGTCTGTCTGTCTGTCTGTCTGTCTGTCTGTCTGTCTGTCTGTCTGTCTGTCTGTCTGTCTGTCTGTCTGTCTGTCTGTCTGTCTGTCTGTCTGTCTGTCTGTCTGTCTGTCTGTCTGTCTGTCTGATCTCTCAACTCCTTGTCCGTAGTGCTAAAATCTGCACAAATTTCGTTTCTATGTCCTTTCGCTGTTTAAAATTACTTACTAAAAGCAGTCCCATTCAGTTTGTGCAGGCCACATGTTACCGCTCATCGAATAGTAGAATACACGAAATTCCATCCCGCTGTAGTTACATTCACACCTTAGGGACTAGGATGGAGCTCGAGTGCAATGGCGCCTGCACAGGATGGCGTTTGTGTTCGACATAACTCCCCTGGAAAGGCAGAGGAGCTAGATCTATGTTGAGATGCGTGTTTAAGATGCGCCTATAGGAATATTTTCTCGAAAGAGAGAGTGCTGTAATTACTGTGTGACTGCGTGTTTTATGACGCGCAAAATGAGCAGGAACAAAAAACTACTCAATCGTTAAGCTTGTTGTTGCAACAATAGTATGTTCCATACTGTTATCAATATTCCATGTTTTGTTTTACCTCGTTCGAGGTGTTGCACAACGGACAGTGGACGTGCGCACGAATCAATGCTTGGCAGGGCGTAAAAGCAGAAAAAAAGACACGATCGTACGTTGAGGGTTTCACGAGGAACAAGTGTTGAAAGCACGAGAAATAAGCCTGTAGTGATGAAACGCGAACAAGCTTCCATAACCTGAATTCAGATGAAAGGATATGTTTACGTTCACATAATTCTCACCGGTTGTACTAATAGCGCAATAAAGTTTACGCGTCCTTCTATATAAGAAAGAATTTACTCACTCAGGTGGACAAGCCATGCACAGCCAATCCCAGGGAAACGGCCGCAGATGGAATAGAAGCTTGAAATGTGGGAGAAAGTTTGTGAAATTTTGATGGCCTGTGGGCTGATTAACAAGAACGTCCGCCCAGAGTACCTATGTGTAGTGCTTCGATAGGCCGAAATAACGAGAACCCAGACCAGCAAGGCGGAAGACAGGGATGGAAATCAGATTCTCCAGGAAAGAACTTACAGTTCCTTTCGCTCTCACCAGCGGCGCATCAATAACCACAATGGGGAGAAAATGGAAAACAGAACCCTCTATTTGCTTACCGCATGGTAGAGAGGGTAACGAAGACCACACTAATATATTGACCCTGTGGTGAATACGCGCAACGTGACGAGCACCAAGTAAGCTCATTATTAAAGTCAGAAATCCGCTAATGGGAATTTTGTTCACTAACAGTAATATCCTCAGAACACCAGACGTTTATCCGTGATCTAAATTATATAGTTCTGAAGCAGTATAATTAGTCTCTCATTTTAACAAGCAGAAACCGTGAGTGATAGAACCTGGAACCAATGTTTGCACGTAATAACAAATTTAAGAATTCTTTTTTTCCACGCACTGTCACCCAGAGGAATGCACTCCCAAGAGATGTTTTTTCCGCTGATAATGTACGTTTTTGAAGAAAGTGTACGAAAAACCCTGGGTTGATTTTCACTTCACTGATTGCTGATTCATTTTTCTCCTTTCTACTGTATACGACGTGTTTGGACTGCACCCTGTTTGTTTTATATTTTGTGATTGCTGTCCAGTGGTGGCGCTGAAATGCATTTTTCTTGTCACTTGTATTGCCCCCCCCCCCTGCTTGGTCTGATGTGCAGTATGTTTTAAATAAATAAATAAATAAAACTAAATCCACCATACCGACTAGGTGTTACGATTGCGTAGGTACGAAGCACTGCTCTTTTCATCTAAGCAACAAAACCGAAATCGGAGGCTCAGGAATATATCTTATTTGAAATAAGGCAACCACTGCCACCGTTATCACTTGCAAAGTCAGCAAAACGCATTTACTGTATGGACCAAAGAAATTTCCTGTGATAACTCTGCCCACGCGCGGCTGGGGTTCGGCTGAAAGAGTAGGTTTGGAATAGGCCCATACTTATGTTCATCTTCATTTCGCGGCTATGTCCCATCGCTAGTCGGCTCGAACCGCTACCGAAATAGGATTGCGAGGTCTAACTACGCCGGCGTGGAGGGCATTGCGAATTCGTTGGAGAAAGTATGTTGGCACTCAATTATTACGCTGAAACGTTCACACGGAAGCAAAGGATGCCTGTGCTGCATCGCAACCATGCCCAACATTCGGGAACAAAAATTTTGAAAATTGGAAAATTGCAAGAGACTGTTATATAAATATTGAAGGATATAAAGCAAAATCTTTCTTTTAAAGCGTTTTCATGAACAGCGTCGGACAGTTAAGACTGTCGTAGAAAAGAACTGGGGAACGCTTTTGATGATAGTAAAAACGTTAATATAAAAAATACAAGACTGGCGTCGGGTGTTCTGCAGATATATTAATTTTTATAATAAAATCTTACATTGTAAAAAATTTATTGAGTTAATAAATGATTTCCCGCTCAAAAAATCTTTTGTCCAAAATTGTTGGGCAGTACTTTGCGTACTTCGACCTCTCTGCACTGGTCCGTTTACTTTAGGCGGTATATTTAGGTACGGGTATTACACCCCCAAGAAATGTGCCGTTGTATTCATTCCGATCCCTGAAAGGCTGTAATTATATCTCTGCTTTAGAGTGGGTGAATATAATGTGCACCCCCAGCTTTCGAAAACCAGCTCACTGAAGAGTGGCGTCAGCGTAAACGCTGGCGCCGCGGAGTCGGCCTCCACTGTTGTCCCGGCCATTTTTATGGGGCGCCGTATTTCCTTCCAAGTTCAGGACCTTCGTGAGCGTAGAGTAACGGCCATTTATTCCGAGTGCCATAGCTTTTCTTTCTCGCACTCTTGTCTCCCGCATGCGAGTGCTAAACTTGGGCGGAAGAGGGGTAAAACTTGGGACCGCAGCGCTGGCCTGTCAGTATTGCGGCAAAGGCATCGTCCTGTTGACTCAATGAGGCCGATGTCCGCAAGGCCGATCCTTGACCGTCAGTGTAGTAGCCCAGTTGTATTCGCATTGCCCCAAGGAGGACATAAATCTGAAAAAGGTCAAGGGACCCCTCCTACCGTCCGTGTATTCACGGCTGCTTTCCAGCTCTGAGAGCTCTCACAAGGACCGAAGGGAACATTTTTGCGTTGTTGTTTTTTTTTTTTTCACAGACAGTGCGAATGCGGTTGTTTTAATTTGTTTACCAACAACTTTGACCCCTGTCTCGAAGACTGACCTCAGGCTGTTTTAGTGTGCTGAACGAGGTGTTTTAACGTTAACCTCGCGGCCCCTGATGTTCTCAAGACCACATTTGTCGTCAATATATATCGTTGCTTGAATTAGGCCAGTTATTCAACACGTGACCGTAGCCGCCACATTTAGAGGAAGAAGCTAAGATTTTGCGAGGCATGCGTATTCTATGTACACAACTTATAGTAACATAGAGTTATCAAGTGTATGACTGTACACAAGAGGCCCGATGTGGAATAAGCTGGAGTGACCGGGCTAGTAATCTCGCATGAATATTGCAGGCGTGGTCGACGCCTTTTCAAACAGTATTACGATGCTTTACAAAAGAAAAGGAGAAAAATTGGCACTGCTTTTAAACCAACACTTTTCTATGAATTGCACTCTGCCTTGCCCTGACGTGATAGTAAAGCTCCGGCAGTCCGACTTGAAACGGCAGCCCGGACCAGTGTCGAGAAATCAGCGTTTTCTCTATTTATCTCTCTCTCCGGCAAACAATTTGCTACAGAGAACGAGCCTGGACCGTCTGCTTTGTTTGCGCTCCATCTGCCTGTTAACTATGGCTGTTAAAAAAAAGTTCCACTTAAGAGGGAGATAAAATGAGAGGTAGATTATAGAAGATTACAGGTGGCGCCTGTCACGAGATAGAGAGAAATACGGCGAGAATCGTTTCAATATCAGCATATTATCAAGCGCTGAGCAGGTCATGTTTGTTTTACGTGTTTTATTAAGTTGTGCCTTCAGAAACGGGGAATACTACGCTTACGGAAAGGCTTGCGGAGCAGCTAGAATAGGTTTAGGTATCTTAATACTCATAGGCTGGTTCATGGGGGTTTAATAATAATAATAATAAGAATTGGTTTTTTGGGGAAAGGAAATGGCGCAGTATCTGTCTCATATATCGTTAGACGCCTGAACTGCGCCGTATGGGAAGGGATAAAGGAGGGAGTGAAAGAAGAAAGGAAGAAAGAGGTGTCGTAGTGGAGGGCTCCGGAATAATTTCGACCACCTGGGGTTCTTTAACGTGCACTGAAATCGCACAGCACACGGGCGCCTTAGCGTTTTTCCTCCATAAAAACGCAGCCGCCGCGATCGGGTTCGAACCTGGGAACTCCGGATCAGTAGTGGAGCGCCCTAACCACTGAGCCACCGCGGCGGGTAAACCAAAATGCGACTCAGGATATGAGGGACGCTGTAGTAAAGTGCTCCGGAAATTTCGACCACCTGGAGCTTTTTAACGCACCCTTATAGCGCACAGTACACGGGACTCTAGAATTTTGCCCCCATCGAAATTCGACTGCTGTGGCCGGGATCGAACCCGCGTCTTTCGGGTCTGCAGCCGAGCGCCATAACCGCTGAGTCACAGCGGCCTAAAATCTCTTAGGCGTACAATGAAATAGTTGAATAACTGTAATTACTATAATTCAATTTTTTCTGATAATTTTTAGTTTGCGGAATTTATTTCTTGCGTTGTAATTAAGTATTGAAATGAATTACATTACGTCATGAATTTTGCCGCAAAAGTAATTATTTCTTTTGGAAATCACTTGCCTTAAAATCCGCCGCTTATCTTTGTATAGGCAAGACTTTGGTCCCTTGTACGCTCACTAGGGCGCTTTGAAAGCGAAAACGACGAGCATCAATTAAACCTGAGCCAGCGGACAAGATCGGCTAGTAGGGACAGAATTGAGTAGGACTGTGCTTCCGAGACTTCCAGTTTCCTCCGTTGTCGGGTCACTGCCTGCGGATATCGGATGAGTAGGTAGGTGTGCCCGTGTCGCGGCATCTCCTACAAGATTTAAGGCGTCGACTAGGCAGGATGCCTACGTTGGAGTTCAAAACTGGTCAGGAGAGCGTAGAGGCGCTCCGAAGCTTGCGTTGGTTAAGGGCAGAGCGGTGCTTTGTTACGGTCACCGGCCCGCACCGCGAGGGGGGACAGGCAGAATTTCGCATGGCAGGAACATTACTGAGTGCAAGCTGGTGAGGTCGATTCCTGGCTTCATTGAATCATTAAATGAACTGCTTTACAGCTTCGGGGAACAAGGCGTTAGGTTCTCCGCTCGTTTCTGCCTCGAGCGCAATCAAAGTGACGAGTGTTCGGCCATGCTTCTGCTTTGATGGTTTTGTTGGGGCTGTCTTATCTTTGCAATGCAGTGCTAGAGGAAAAAAGAGGGATTAGGAAATAGTTGGCTGTGACAGAATTTAGCGTGTAGGCCAAAGATGTTGTGCGTCGCGTCTAGAGAGGGGTTCGTGTTTCTTTTAATCTGTTTGCTCGATATTTTTGTATGCAGGAAAAAAAGAAATTTTAATGAATTTACGTTATTTTTTCATAAGCAGTCATATTGTTCTGTCATTACTTTCATGGAAGAGTAATTGGTGGCCTAATTTTATTGCAATCACGCGATTTATGGGAAGTAGTTAGCAACGTATTTCATTTGGATTTCAAAAGTAATCTGCCATGTATACGCTCATGGGCGGTGGTGCATCTTTTCTGATAATTCAGTAGGAACGCGAAAACAACACAGGAGTACAGAGTTGCTGAGACGCAACCCACAGAACCTATGCCACAAATGAGGTTACTGTTGTTCAGTGTGATACGATGCATTGTAGTATTTTCGCTTCCCGTGGAATGCATTGGAATGAAAGGCAGAGTGTAAAGCTCGTGGAACAGCTCTTTACATGTTGTACGACCCTGCGTGTACTTAACGGTTACGGCAGAGAAAGACCAAGAACACGATCACGAAAAATTCTCTGTGACACCTAATTCTATTATGTGTTGGCAGTGCGCTACCTCTAGACGCTGCTGACGCCTTTACCGGAATTGACGTCGCTTCAGGTCTGGTAACGTCACTTCCCACCTAGCGATGTCACTTCCCTCTAGCGGATGCGAATGCGCCCGTCTGTTGGTGTCAGTTCCTTCCGTCTCATTGGAACACGGGGCCAGGTGACGTCAGTTCGTTCCAGCTAATGGGAGAATTTTTTTAGCGCCGACGCTTTAAAAATCGAAAAGCAGTGAGCTTCCATTTCGGCAACCGATGGGGAAATATATGTGCAAGGCACAAAAGGCTGCTCTATAATCATCCTTCTTGTGAACTCAACTGCCTACAGTTAGCGTATTCAGCGCATCCAGCTGTTCAGGCTGATAATGGAAGAGCTTAATCGCACACATAAGCGCGCCTCATTTAGGCGCCCTGAACACGTATGCACACAATGCGGCCGGCCAGCCTCGCTTCGCGTATAATGCGTCTTGTATTATGCTCCAACTCGCATAACGGGCTTGAGCCAGATGCCCATCTGCCTAATGTCAGCGCATCGTGCATGAGAGTGGCCGCGAACATTTCGCGCCCATCCAGCTAGTTAAATGCAGTGAGGATCCTGAGTGTTCAGTTTGCGCTCCTTCCGATTTCTCAATTAGCGCTAAGGTCTTTCGCCAGGCCGCTGCGATACTGCATGGAATTGCGTCGTAGAGAGACGGGGATTGGCTGCCTGGCACCCGTGGGAGCTTGGACGCTGCCAGATGTGCTTTTTGTCGAGGACTCAGAAGGTACCAGTCTTTCGCAGTCCCCACCGTAAGAAGCCGTAGAAGTTGCAGTAACCAGCAATCTGTATTACTGTGTTGCAAGCGGAAATAATCAAAGGAAAGGCTCTGGGCACCCAGATGAGCTCTATCGCTCTCTTGGGAGCACTCTCCAGGGCGCTCACCTCACCGCATTGTTCTCTTTGTTGATGCCGTTTATTGAGGCCAGGAGAGAGCACTCCGTTGAACAGAAAATATCAATGCTTGGTACACTCCTAGCTATGGCGTGGGTGCAAATGGGAACCATGAGTGTTTATGTGGGTCACATACTGCGGAAATGAAAAATTCCGTTTTAAGGTAATAAAAACAACGCATTCGGCGCGAATTCCAAAAAGATAGCAAGGTAGCTGCTTTTGATTGACGTTGAAGGGGTCTTGGCTGGCTTTGATACGTATGTGTTTGTGGGGAGAGTATTTACTGCTGTTATGAGTACAGTTTTGTCCTCGCGTTCCTAGATTTCCTCAATGAAGTAGAAAAAAAAGCCGAGAACGGCGGTGTCAGGTTCCATGGGCGCCGCATCAAATTTCAGAAAATATTCTTCCATTGCAGAGCCCTAGTCAGAAAACAAGTGAGCATTGTTACGTTTTTTGTTTGCTTGTCAGAAGCAGTTGCCTTTGAGCAGTCAACGAATATGATGTTTGCGAACGGGGGATTTTGTTTCGTAGCTTAAAAGCACGTCGGAAAAACTGATCATGAAGGAAAAAATTGCGCACAAATTCCTTGCGTTACGACAAAGAATCGTGTTACTGTTGTTGTTGGAAAAAGAGGAACGCAAGTGGTTTTGAAAATACTGTATTGAACGACGCAGTTAATGACAACTGAAATGGGCCGATTCCTTCGGAAAAAGAAAAAACGGGAAGAGAACATCGCTATTTTAAAACGAGGCTGAGTAGGAAGAAAGGAAGTGAGTATGGTCTTCAACGATGTGTGCGAGTGAATATCGTCATTTTTCTAGCTAAAATGACGGGTTTGTTTGTTACCGCAGAAGCAGACACATTATTAATTAGACAACTCTTAGGGCGTACGGCAGAAGACGATGCATGGTGCTAGTGGAATACCCTTTCACCCTGCTAACTTTTTGATTACACCCAAGCCCAGGATATCTGGGCAAATGCTTCATGTCGGGCATGATTAATGCGGACGCGACTCCCTGTCTTACTGGTATAGAATTGGATGCCACCGAATGTTTTTTTTTTTTCGAGAAGTGTGCCATGAGGCATAAGTTGAAAAAGGAAAGGGGGGGAAGGAATGCACGGGATTGAAAGTTAAAAGAAGGAGTGAAGAACCGTTGCCCTGAGGTAGTCGCGCAGGTTGTTAATGAAACGGTTGTCCATTGTCCACTTCACGAAGTCACTTTCGCGGTTCCACCGCAGGCCCACCTCCCTGAGGAGCCGTTTTCTGATAGCAGCCGTCGCTGGGCACGTCCACAACAAGTGTCGCACATCACAAATGTCCGGTGCAGCGCTACAGTGAGGGCACCTGTCAGGTGCTGACAGTTCTTTGGCCACCGAATGTTCACTGATTTTGAAGCTATTCGCGATATAGACGTCGGAGCAGCTCAACAGCCCACTGACCGGCAATGACATGCAGAAAAGTGATGTTCCCGATAGCCCGATAGCGAGAAAAAACTGATGGCTCGATCAGTTTTAGCGCAGAGCGAGAAAGTGAAAAAAGTGGCAGCTGACGATATCCTGTTTTTCAAATGTATCTAACATGAAAACGGTACCACTTACGAATATCGCTGTGAGATATATTTCGTTCGAACCATTCCCTTTGTATCGTAACTTCAAATTTGAGTGCTAGTCACAGTCCTTAAGGAAACGTTCAAGGGAATACGACGGGCATCAATCTCGTCTACTTTGTTGGCGAGCCCTGCCTCTTTTGTATCAGGGACGGGAGCCAAACTTTCTTGCTGGATGACGTGTAGATAACATG
Source organism: Amblyomma americanum (assembly GCA_030143305.2). Classification (NCBI taxonomy): domain Eukaryota; kingdom Metazoa; phylum Arthropoda; class Arachnida; order Ixodida; family Ixodidae; genus Amblyomma; species Amblyomma americanum. Next base: position 57,081 of record JARKHS020024273.1, on the reverse strand, counting down.
ATGAATTGGGATTTAATAGACAATGAGCACAGCTGCGTCCAAAATGATTTCCTGGTAAAATCGATTCTCTGTGGCTATTTCAGGCTGCTACGGTGGTGCAGTAAGGCTGCAGTACACGAGGCCGCCACAGAGGTCCGAGCTCCCATCGTTTTTAAAAACAGCCGAGTTGCAACCAATTTTAGAAAGCAGAAGTAAATAAAAAGCGGAGTGAAAAAGTAGCTTGACAATAGTAGAAAATAAGTCGGCTGATTCATTCTTAAAAGGGCCCGTCGGGAGTTATACTGTTGGTGACAACTGGCATGCCACCGACTCCACCCCCCCCTCCCCTCCTCCCCCTTCATTTCCCAGCTGCTCCTTGCGATGCGGAGGATATCGGTTACCTGTCTGCCTTTAGACGGCGAGAAAGTAATTAGGTGACACAGACAGTGGGCGATTATAATGGCTTCACCTTTGAGCATCAAGATAAGACCAGCGCAAAAAACCAAAAGGGCAGTTGCACGTGTTTCTTCACGTCGTTTGTGTTCACTGGGGTTGGTGTGTTGAACGAAGAAACGTCGCACGCATGCAGTGATTGTACTGTCTTCCAAAGTGTGGACAGTTGCTAGCCGTTTTGTACATACCTAAATTTATTTTTAACTTACTGCGGCGACATCATGCGTGTGCGTTCGGCTACGCTGTAAATCCGGCTTTATTGCCACCTAATCAGTGGTTGTTCTGTTTCGTTCTTCGCTCTGAAACTCTGCTGCTCCTTGCACTTAGTAATAGATATGACCAGTTATATTGGTAAGAGTTCTGTCACCTCTTCTTCAGCGGATTCATTGATGTGCACACGCAAAGAAGGCGAAAATGATGTCCTCAATGCCTGGAAGAAACTCCCAATGCTCTATGGATTACAGGCCTAGAAAAATGATCACAAGCTTTTAGTCTGTGTTTCGCTAAGAAAACACAGGAATGAAAATGCAACTGTTGCAAACCTCCATACGAAATAAAAATATCCAGGAAAAGAAGCGGGCAGTAAAATTATCGTGCCGAGTTCATGATCAGAGCGGCGTTAAGTATGGCAAGGAAAGCAATTGCGAATGCAAGACAGTTAGGTCTCAATTCGTGTCCCCTAACATAAGTGGTTGGAGGTGAACTTCACGCGCCGCATCGCAGAATTCGCATGGCTGTCATGCTTCGGGTAGTGGAGAAAGAGAGAGAGATTAACTTTATACAGTTTCCGCCGTATGCCCACAAAATGTGAGAGGTAATGATAAGTTCAAGGACATGCTTTACTTCGCTTTTTGGGGCGACTTCAGTTTTTCCGCCTCGTTTTTTAATCTTTTTCGTTCAGACTACTTATACTTGCAGTAAGCCTCTTTCTACCACTTCGCTCAAGAAAAACACTAGTCTGTAAAACGCTTTGTGCACTGTCCTGCAACTGTCTTTCGGAAAATGTGCACCCGCGCTAAGTGCTATTAATGTTGGCTCGCGAAAAGCAGAACAAAAAGATTCAGCTTGGCTCAGCGCGGGGAACTTTTTAAGCGCTGTTCCCGTTTCTCACTGCAGTGAAATAGAGATATTACGACGCACCATTCCCCTGCAACTAAGTTCTTTTTTGCCTTTGAAATTGTCAAATAAATCAGACACCCATAATGGCAGCAACAAAATAGGAGCCTTCATCAATTAGAAAACAAAATCGCTTTCTTAGGAATGAAGCTTAAAGGGGCTGATTTACGTCTTCCATTAAGTGCGCACTGCGACTGCGTGGAGAAACGGCCCCAGGTGCGCACTTGTCCTTAATGTGTCGCTAGCCTCTTAAGGCCTCTTCATGATCCCGCGTCTTGGGAAGTTCAAGAGCTTCCGCGTCTCAGGAGGCCTGTTGCTGCAGAGCGAACTCAGTTTCTTTCATTGCGCATGCGCGCAGAAACGCAGGACCGCCGCGGTCAGTTCTGTAGGTGCGGAGTACTCAATGCGTACGCTTGCATGATTAAGTGCGGACCTCCCGGGCCACACACTTTATCAGCCCCGGAAGTGAGACTGGTGCCTTGTTTCGCCAGCAGCTGGGGCCTCCTATGCCGAGTGCTTGAGTTAGAGCCTGCCTGATTTGCATTTCTCTATGAAGTCGCGCTTTTCTTTATTGTAGAATATTCTTGAGACCGTACCCCAAAATTCCCTGTACTTTAACAGAAGGAGCAGTCAGAACTTTTAAGAAGCATCGGCTGCAAGATATCACTCATTAGCCGTAGGTTTTCTTCACAAGCTCTACAAACGTAAAAAGTGAAGGCTGGTGACATCGACGATTTACAGCTGGTCCCACTCTCTTGAGAGTGCCGCCGCTAACTAACATAATAATAATAATAATAATAATAATAATAATAATAATAATAATAATAATAATAATAATAATAATAATAATAATAATAATAATAATAATAATAATAATAATAACAACAACAACAATAATAATAATAATAATAATAATAATAATAATAATAATAATATTAATAATAATAATAATAATAATAATAATAATAATAATAATAATAATAATAATAATAATAATAATAATAATAATAATAATAATAATAATAATAATAATAATAATAATAATAAGTATTCTTAATAATATTATTATCAATAATTAATATTATAATTAAGTTAGCTAGCGGCGGCACTCTCTATATCGTCGATGTCACCAGCGTTCACTTTGACGTTTTTAGAGCTTGTGAAGAAAACGTACGGCTAATGAGTGATATCTTGCAGCCGATGCTTCTTAAAGTTCTGACTGCTTCTTCTGTTAAAGTACAGGGAAGGCAAGCGATGGTTATAAAAGACCCACAGAGTGAAGATGCAATGTTTTCGATAAGTTAACCAGTAGGCCCAGTTCAGTCTGCTTGAGAAAACTCCTTTTCGCATTAGTTTTCTCTCCAGGTTTCTTTTATTATATCATGCCATTGGCATCTAGACTCTGCGTCATCGCAGAGCAGGGTTTGCGTAGGTGGTCTCTGCTCGTTAAACAACGCAAGAATTTCAGCTACAGTGGCACTTTCTGCGGGAGAGAAATCTAGCATTTGTTTCCAATAATCGAGGGTACAGTGCTTTTTGTCTTTGTGTCAAAGTTACATGTATAAGACTAACTAATAAAACAATCTCTTTCTGTCCTTAACCAGCAGGTCGGCCCCATTAGCGACTTGATGCTAAAACTAACAACCCTTCTGTGTACTAATTCCCCCAGCCGCTTGTAATACAGGGCAGCGAATGGCCGATGGTATTGATGGAAGAAAATATTTACTCTTCGCTTGTAGCTATGTCATGCCATAAATCAGTGTCATGAATAGAATCATACAGGGACTCAAAGAGATTGAAATGATAATTTTATCGCCGTACAGCAAACAAAATAATGAAACAAAAGAGAAGTGTGAACGAAAAAAGGAGCAAATATCCCGTGAACGGCGGCTGTGTAAATGTAATATTCGTTCGATGTGGAAGAGACCAAAGAAACGGTACATTTGGATGCCAGCCAAGAGAGAGGATAATGTATGGCTCATTCTGCTCTTCGGCCAATTGGATCGCACTCGCCTTATGAGGTAGTGTGACGTAACGTCATGGCGAAGACTAAACCTTCTGATTTTTAAAAGCAGACCAAAGCTTCAGGAATAAAACAGATGTGTTAAATTAGTCTACATTTCTTCAAAAAGATAATAAATTTACTTTTTACATATACAAATATATCCCTGCACCAGGACACATTGCCATTAAAAACCGACAAAAATACAGCTTGATGATGCGATATCACGCTATTTTACGGCATCTACCTGAAGCCAAAAATAAAAAAAAAGCTCCAGTTCAGACCTGCCGCGGTGGCTCAGTGGTTTGGGCGCTCGTTACAGAGCCGGAGTTCTCAGGTTCAAACTCGGCCGCTGCGGCCGCGTTTCGATGGAGGCGAAACATAAAAGTCGCCCGTGTGCTGTGCGATGTCAGTGCACGCTAAAGATCTCGAAGTGCTGAAAATTAGTCCGGAGCCCTCCACCACTGCACCTATTTTTCTCTCTCACCTCCCTCTTTTCCTTTACTGTGCGGTTCGGGTGCCCACCGAGATGCGGGACAATTACTGCGCCATTTCTTTTCCTCAAAAACCAAATTTATTTTGTTTTCTTTTGCCAGTTCAGGAACGGAAGTGCAGAGCAAAAGGTAGAAGCGATGGAATAGAAATAGGGTATCCAGAGGGCTACCCGCCTTGACGACGGCCGAAAGGTCTTGTGTGTCCGCGGCGGCTTCGCCCGTCGGACGAGTTGTAGCAGAGTCGCCGGGTCGGAGCTCCCTAGTAAGGCCTCCCATTGGTCTTTCCTCTTTATGCCTCGTCCCTCCCGGGGTGCATGAGGACATTCCCATATTATGTGGTCTATAGTAGGATACAACTTAAAAAAAAACAGCAGTTGCTAACACTGGGACACGGTCCGCGGCGTACTGTATTACTCCGCTGACCGATTGCAATAGTAAACGAAATCAACTGTTTAATGTTTGACTATATTAAACAAATCTGGTAACAAAATTCTAGATCCTATAATATTTTTTCTTGTGATTAGTTTTTTGTTCACGTCACAAGAAAAATTTTAACAGCGGTGTACTTTTTTTGACGTGGAGGGATTCTGTGCACAGGTCCTAAATATGGCCGGAGCTTCACTGCAGACTTCAGTCGTATCCGACTATAATTTTGCACTAAGCAGTTTGCGCATTTTTCTCAAAATAGGCCTCGGCACATGAGACTCCAGAGTGTCGTGTTTGGAAAGGCGTAAGTTTGCAGCAGACGCCAGCTGATGGCTTGGTGTCTGGTCAAGGATCTATCCGCTGGAGAAAGTGTAGCTCGTTGGAAACGATAGTGCTGTGTAATTTCTCTGTATGCCACCATGCGATCCCTGTCTATGAAGACACCCTCGCTCGGGCCCGCCCGGAAGTAAAAGCTTCGGGAGAACTCGTGGGCCGTCTCATTGCCAGGCAGGGATGCATGTGCTGGTGTCCAGACGCGTAATTTTTCCCGACCACGGAGCTCCGTTTCGATGGAGGCGAAACGCAAAGGTACCCGTGTGTTGTGCGATATTAGTGCACGTTAAGTAACCCCAGGTGGTAGAAAAGTAATTATTCCGGAGCCCTCCACTACGGCACCTCTTTCTTCTTTTATTCTCTCAGTCCCTCCTTTATCCCTTCGTTTACGGCGCGGTTCAGGTGTCCGCTGATATGTGAGATAGATACTGCGCCATTTCCTTTCCCCCAAAATCAATTTTCAATTTTCTACACTCGTCCATGTAAAAGATCTGCTCAACAGCAAGCACCCTACTCTGCAAAGCAACTTGCACCCTTAAGGGTGCATTAACTCATCTAAAACACGCAACCTTGCACCCTCTCAAAACTCTCAAAAGGGTGCGAAGCATGGCTGTCACACCAGTACAGTGAGATGTGACAGTTATAGCTGCACACTTTTTGCTACTGCTTTACGGTTTGTTTTGATTGCTTTAAAAGACGGTGGTATTTTTTTTTGCGTGCAGTTTCAGAGCGAAGCTGAAACGTCCCTACGAAGAGCTGCCGACGAGCTAACTACTCGGCAGGACCGCTGACTTCCGGACTATTATTAAAATAGCCAGTTGTGTCTTTCACGGCGTGTCTGAACCTTTTTGCGGTGGAACCACTTTTACAATATATGACTAATGCTGCCGCCGTGATATCTGGCTCTATACTCGAAAACGAAGAAAGATCTTGCTCAAGGGGGCTAACCTTCGGCAAACCCGCTATCACCGCAGCACGATGCTAGCATGTTCCATGTATTTATGCAGGGCGAACACAATTACGTATCAGAGTCCCTAGGATGATTCGCACGAAAATACTGACCTGAAAGATCTCAGCACAGAAGACACTACGACTACGCGTGATACTTACTTGCCCATGACACGCATGCTTTCTCCACGTTTGTATAAGCCATTTGACCGAGCCCTCATTTGGAGACAGGGATGGTTTGCAGTTCAGCTAAAATAATTCAGCTATTAATCACATTATGGTTGCGCAAATCTCAGTCATAGTTGCCTGCATACAAGCTGTATAGCTTTCCTTTATTGGAAAGTTCGAATAGCTCGCATCAATTTAAAAAAAAAATGTGGGATTGAACAGATGGGAAAGTTGTTCAAAAAGTCTAAGAGCACCCTTACACTCTCATGTACCCTTGCATTCGTACAGTTTTAAGGAACACATTGGTGCATCAACGGTCCTGGCGTGCTCAGCGCACCCTTCTTCAAAGAAAGAAAAATAACGGTGTTAAAAAGACGCTTTCAGTAGTATTACGCTTTTAAAGGTGCATTTTTTTTTACTGTTATAGCGCATTATTATTGCAGCTAAGACGTGAAAAAGTCATTCAATTTGTTCCTTGGCAAATTTTTTGTGCTATATTTTTTGCTTGAACTGCAAGTAAAGCAAAACTCGGAAGATAGATGCACAAAGCCCAGAGTTCCATAGAGGGCGTCTAACCTTTAAGTTGTGCTCGACGAGTACAGTAGTTCTTGTCCCTTAGTGGGCTCTGTGTCCACTTTGGTCGAAGGGGCAGCTTTAGCAAGGGAGTAGTAGCAATAAAGGTTGAGTGTCAGAGAGTAACTTCGGGGAATGCACAAAGTTCGCTTGTGTCCAATCAAGGGACTCCTTTCGCAGTTCTCACTGCAAACAAACGGGGCGTCCTCAGTCAGGCAGATTAGGACTCAAGCGCCAAATTGGTGGAACGAAAGAAGCCAAACTACTTTTAGCGCAAGCATTCTTTCAGGCAAGGAATTCTGGGGGTGAAAAACAACAAACTGAACTGCGAAAAATGTAGGCAAGGCTTGTGATTCTTGTCTTGGTAAACTCAAAAGTGGCCATCGACGGCTATGCACGATTTTGGCTGCATGTTTGTTATAACTATACAAACAAGAAGCAACGAACGTACGTGCTGACTAAGTTGTGCGTCTACTCTTGGGATAAATTCTAGTCAAGCCCAAAGAAAGGAAGTATTCTGGGGGCTAGAAGCAGTCCTAGATGTTAGCATGTTCGACGTAATTCAAAAGCTCATCCAACAACATCTTCGTGTACGTGTAGGCACCGTCGCATGCATTTCTTCGTGGAAGTTTATCCGTATAGGTGTCGCGGTATTTAACAGTTAATGCGACGGCCACTAAACAGAGTGTCGAAGGAACGCTGTAACCATGTGGACTGGAAGGCTTAACCTGTCTTCAACTGCCTGCTGGACACTGGTGTAGCTATTGGGAAGCCCCGCAAACTCCTGTGGCCCAGGTGGTGGTGATGATGATGATGATACTGTTTCTAGTTCGAATCTCTTTGCTAAACAATTACTTCCAGTAACAAGGGTTTAGGCCCAGTCAAGCAGACCAATTAGGCAGGACAGAGTTCGCATTCTCTGTACTCTATGTATATTCACCCGTGATATATCATATCACAGAGAACATATCACGGTACAATGAAACAGGATGTAGCAAAGAAAAAAAAAACATGGCGTGGCGTCATATCCTTGCTCCTTTCTCATTACCTTTCTATAGCGATAAATATCGGTACAGTTTGCGTTTACGCTCGGCAGAGGATATTTCGAGTGCAGTCCGCGCAAGTGAGCGGTATTTACAGCATGTATACGTAACGTAGTCTTTATATTGTAGGCAGCAAGCTGAAGTGCAAATAAGCAAGATAAAGCGTAAACACACCACGTGCGTCGTCGCTCAGTGGATCACCGGCAGCTGTATGAACTGTTTAGTTAATTGATGACCTGCAGTCCTCAGCGACTGAGAAGATACACACCTGAGGACTGGTCAGTCTTGTGACAGAAGTGCGCGCTATGAGTGCTGAAGAGTTCCGTGGAAAGAAACACGGTGGCGTTACAGATAAACGTTCTTACAAAATTTGAATAAAGTCATAGAAAAGTGGTGCGCAAGAAGAAAGAGCTTATACACAATCATAACACATTCAAATTGGAATGAACACTTTATGCACTTCTAGTTGATGATGCAAGCGCCCAAGTACATTTGTCGTGTCCGGTGTGCGGACGGGGGGAACGAAAAGGCGCAAACGGCAGGTCAAGGTGGTCTTTATTTTAAGCAGAGGGTGTGGGTTCCAGAAATGAGAGATATGTGCTGATGATCACAGTACAATCCGGGGGGGGGGGGGGGGGGGAACGTAAATTAATTTGGTCGGAACACAACAAACTCTACAAACATCGACTAAAACATTTGAACCAAGTCTCTACAGCACTTCAACTTGAAAAAAATAGGAGGCATCACCATCTTTACTTAAATTTTACTCAGGCAAGTTTCAAGAAAGGTTCGTGCGTCGGATGAGAGTTTATCAGTGTCGCTCTTATAATGTCCAGATTTCCCCCTTCTGAGCGCTTTCAGGAAACAAATAAACCTAATAATAATAATAATAATAATAATAATAATAATAATAATAATAATAATATATAATAATAATAATAATAATAATAATAATAATTGGATTTTGTGGAACGGAAATGGCGCAGTATCTGTCTCATATATCGTTAGACACCTGAACCGCGCCGTAAGGAAAGGGATAAAGGAGGTAGTGAAAGAAGAAAGGAAGGAGATGCCGTAGTGTTGGGCTCCGGAATAATTTCGACTACCTAAGAATCTTTAACGTGCTCTGACATCGCACAGCACACGGGCGCCTTAGCGTTTTGCCTCCATAAAAACGCAGCCGCCGCGGTCCGGTTCGAAACCGGGAACTCCGGATCAGTAGCCGAGTGCCCTAACCACTGAGCCACCGCGGCGGGTCAAGCTTTGTTCTAATAAACCAGCGTCAGGTGCAATCCTCAACGCATGACCTGGCTTTTAAGGAACTGAAAAGGAGGCAACTTCCTTTCATATATAGAGTCGGAGTTGCTGGCAACACTTGAAAGGAGGCCGAAAGAGAAGAATGGCTTATCTTATTTGCATTATGCATGGTGTCAAAATTATGTTGAAAGAAAGAGTTTATTGTGGTCTTCTTCATACAAAAAATACCGCTTCAAGGAGGCGGCCATTTAACGCCTTACGCACGAATGAGACAAAACAAAAAACGTCTCTGTTTTGCGCGACATTAGAACTTTGCCTTTAAAGAGCCTGGAGCTTGCTTGAGTAATACTTTAAAGCGCATGACTATCGCTGTTGCTTCTTTCCTTTCATCTTATGGCTTCGAAAGTTCAAAAGGAACAAACAAAGCCAGGACAAACCGGTTAAATCTTAGGAGGAGCAGAAGGAGGAGGACAGGGCACCCATCCTTTGCTTTTCCTCTACATATTCAAAACAAAAAGCTCCAGTGAAAAACTTTCTCAGATTTTTGGATGGCTTCAAGATTTCGGCAAAAAGTAGGATTTGAATAACTAAAGCGCCTTAATCGAGACCAGCACGGCCCTGTATCCGAACCCAGTGAGACATCTGGCTGGCATGATTCCATTCTCTCAAAGGCAGAGTACCACAGTATGATTTCACTGATGGATGTTGAGACCGTACCATTTGAGGCGGGTTACTGGCGGGTGTCGCCAGGCTGGAAATATTGTATCAGCAAGTTTGATATTATGGTTTGAGAAATGTACAAATACAATCTACAAGTTCATAAATTTTAAATACGCATTCCTATTTATTTTATCCTATAACAACATCTCACCGTCAACTACTGTGTTTGGGTCCATGCTCTGATTTGAACCGATCAATTCTGCAACCGTATTTTACTTGCGCAGATGCACTGACAACTTACTTATAGATGAACCATAGGACATTGGGTATAATGATGGTGGTGCGAAAATACCGGCCGTAAAAAGTAATGTCTTGATGAGGAATTTTCTCAGACGTATGATGGATGACAGTTTTTCTATTAATTATTCTGTGTTCTGTGTTGTGTACTCTTCTATCATTCTCAATCGCAGTTGAATATAAAAGTTCACCTTTCTATCTGTAGTATGTATGGAGATCATTAAATTATTATATCCCTAGGTCTTTATTATTTAGAACTGCTTAATTGCATTGTGTTATTGATGTCTGAAAATGATTTCCTGTATTGTCTCTGTTCTCCGTCATGTTGTGCTATTTTCACTTCGATTTATTCGATAGAAATAGTTTGCATGTCTGGTTTCTATTGCCGATTGAAGTTAAATGGCATATATAGCCTCACCCTATGCTTTCATATTTATATCAGAGGTGTATGCTGTCGGTTGCCAAGTAAAGAGGAACCCAAGAACAAAATCGTAGAAGACGAGAACTCTTTCATCATTCTTGAATTTGGTTTTGTGACATAAAAACATATACAGATAGAAAAGCCATTTCTGCGATTTGGTCTCCAATCCTGACAACTAAATCGAAGTAAAAGAATACGGGGAAAAAAGCTGTCATAATGGTGAGAGGATCATTTAGAATTTTTAAGCGAACGCAGTTGCCCGCATAACAGCTGCTTTGAAATAAATGGGAATTTTAAAATTCTCCGGCACGCAGTGGAAGGAACCGAAACAAGTGGCCTTTGTAAAATAGTTACACACGGCCTAAATACTTTTTTGGTTGGGACGTTTGTTGCGCAAGATGACGTAATAAAAATGGGTCGCCACATGAAAAATTTAGGAGCGATAAATCGGATATTGATGCGGAGTAAATGCGATAGGATTTATCTTTCACTTGTCAATCTATTCCAAATCTGATTATATGCCTATTCCAATTGTATTCTACTTTTGATGTCATTCCAAATATGATTCTGATCGCTTGTTTTATTATTTGTAGTGCCTCGGCCTTAGTCGTTTTCATGTGAGCGGAGTGATTGTAAGTTCGGCGTCTCCCTCCTCTCCCCTACAAATGGTGAGAGAGAGGCTGAAGGGGGAAGAAGAGAAAGGCGGGGGAGAAAGGAAGATGTTTGGTAGGTGGCATGCGTGGCCACTTGCTAGGTGTCGGCCACGGCAATCGCGGGGTTTTCGCTTCAACGAGGCTTCTGCGCTATTGCATAGTAACCGTGCCTTGATCGTACGAACAGCGTACAGGAATGTGCATTGTAGACGTTCTGTCAATAAACAAGAGGCAATACTCCGGGAGTTCTAACTGCAACGTCATTAACTGTCCGCACTGACGCATCAACCATGTCCGCAATCCAGTGACTCTGTAGAAGCTTAATGCATGAAATCTAGGCCCTTCCAATCATCTAAGATTCATGCATTCATCCTACAAAGAAGACAAATTCTGCCATCGTTACTTATGTCTGCACCACAATCAAAGAACTGCAATATACAATGGCTCCCATTTACAGGGTGACGTCATGCCCAACGAATCGTAACCGGTGCATAAAAGAGCATAACATTCCAATACCAGTGACCGAATGGTAATCACCGCGGTTACAACAGCAGGGAAGCATAGCAGCGATAGCGGATTGCATTATTTTTTGCCGTCTTATCAAAAATCGAATCAGGATAAATGGCCTCCGCATGCAATTTAAGCTGTTTCACAGCGAGTCGTAATGAATGCAGGCTCCGCTCCTGGAATGGAGCTGCAGGGGAAATGAGACGAAGAAAAAGAAAAGAGTAACAATGATTACTCAGAGAGATAGTGCAGTAGTGGGACAGCCACGTTGGAGGATGGTCTGCGGCGGTGGGCCATTGCCCTCAGAAACGGTTAGTGCGAGGCTGGCGCTCAACGTGAAGCAATCGCCGCTAGAGTAATCAGCTGTGCTCTGTTTCTGAGAGATAAGCCAGCGGTATTGTAAAGTTGCAATATTCGTGTTTTACTACCTGTGATAAATCAGCGCAACGAAAAACCACGATCACAGATATTGAACTGCTAGTTATTCATGTGCATTGCGGGTTTGTAACTAAAGAAAGTAAACTTTCTCACCCGGGGGAAAGAGATGCGAGAGGAAGAACGAAATATATAAAGGAAGTTGAGTGCGCGCGCGATACACTTTTATTAAACCCTTTTCGTGTTGTTGCCGAAGAAAGGGTGCGGCGCTTGACTACCGGGGGATGAAAAATGGTTCTTGAAAAAAATTGTTATAGAATTAATCGGGGGGAAAGGAAAACGGGCAACCGCTGCTTGGACTGGAAGCTGACCGAAAACAAATCACAATATGTTGCTTACTCATTCCACTTAGAGCAGCAACCGCCGCGCAGGTGCTAAAGCTGCGGCGTTTAATATCGTGTTTGCAACGTTAGCATCCACAGAGACGAAGACCTCGTATGCAGGTGTTGGCAGCGCCTGGAATTCTTAGCGCCGAATTGAGAAACCATAAGTTGTTATGCCCCATCCCGTTCCGTGGAAGGCAATAGAACCGATGGCCCTTAAGGACAACGGAGTGGATTCCAAGAGACGACAAGCGTAGCTGGGGGCGGCAGAAAGTTAGGTGGGCGCATGAGATTAAGAAGTTTGCGGGGATAAGATGGCTGAAGTTAGCACAGGACAGGGTTAACTGGAGGTATATGAGAGAGGCCTTTGCCCTGCAGTGGGATTACTCAGGCTGATGATGATGATAATGATGATGATGATTATGCATAACGTGGAAGACATGCCGTCATGTTTTTCGCGAATTACGATAAGTGTGAATTTTAAACATTGGCGTAGAGATGGCATTTGGTCGCCTGCATTGCTTGCATATAAAAGCGCTAATACATCGGATAAAGAAGAGACGAGCAAGGCGCCCACGGTGCCTTGTGCGCCAAAAAAAATTAAGCAGTGTAATAGACAAGGCAATAACAGAAGGAAAGAATACACAATCAGCGTGTTATTTGCCTCCTTCGACTTGATTTAGCAAGATCGCACAGTATTTCCGATGTAGTGGAATGAAGGCGAGCGTTTTACTTCTCTAAAAAAGAAAGTCCTCGTGAAAAGAAGAGCGTGGAGAGGTATGACGGACGCTCTCTCCTGATGAAATTAGGGAGCCCAGCGTTAAACCAGAGGAAACACCACGCATAAATATGGGCAACTTTCAATGGCTATGGAGCCAAATGTATCAAACACGTATGCGTCTGCCCTTTCCTCTGGGGCGCTGCGGATGTTCCTTCCGCAATTTTTGTGCAGTTGTGTGGCACAAAAAAAAAAGCACTCAAGAAAAGCTAAATGGGAGACATTAAGTTTATTCGAAATGGAATATTTTTCGTTTCTACCAAAGGCCCAAATTTCTATATTTAGTCCCTGTAAGAATGCAGTTGGCTCTGCGAAAAGAAGTAGCATGTCGGGGATTGTACTGAACAGTGCTATACCTTTATCTTCATATACTCATTAACACAGTACATCCGCCGCAAACACGGCAGCTGAAATACGCTTTTGAGGAACCAAGGGAACCGTTCCCTAAACATTGATGACTGAAGCGCAACAAAATATAAGGCCCTCCAAGCGGTTTCAAAGCTTGAGAAAAAAAATAAAACGCGGAGAGAAACGGGAAAGCTTGTTACCCTCAGTGAGGGAAGAATTCGTCTCCCTAGGTACCCTCCATGGAGCTTTTAAGGCTTGGTCGTAAAGCGGATGAAGCTCCCAGACAGTGCCGTCCGTTTTTGTTGCTTTGAGTCGTCTTCATTCACGTTCCTGTTGAACAAGGAAGCTGGTTGCTTTGGCCAGCGGACGTTGCCCGGTGCGTCGGCGCTGCATTTCAGCGTAGCATTGTACTGCGGAAGCTTAATGGCATGCAGCAACAGAATTCATGAGAATGTATTCCTTACTTTCGTTTTTTCTTCATGCGTGTTCACACTGCCACCAAATTTGCTAAGAAGGAAACATCTTAGCGACTGAAGATGCCAGGATGAAGAAGAAAATTAAATGCATCATGTTTGGAAAAATTACTTTCTTGAAGGTTGTAGTGTTTTTGTTTGCTTGCGATTTTTCGCTGTTCTTTATTTCATAATGGAACGTGCTTTGAGGACCACCTAATTCAGCTGACGATCGAGACATTCAATTCAGTTCTTATTTACCATCCAGTCAATATTTCATAGCGCATCAAACTGCCGGCGTGAGACAGCACCAGGTGCTTACCAACGCGAAAGAGTTGCCAGAATGCGTGTAATCGGGAAATATCGGCGTGAGGAAGAAGATACGGCCAAAACAAGACAAAGCAGATTTTTTATGTCGTGATTTTAATAGGAGTGTTGCGTGTTCGATCACTTGCAATAGGAATCATGTATGTATGCATGTATGTATGTATGCATGTATGTATGCATGTATGTATGCATGTATGTATGCATGCATGTATGTATGTATGCATGTATGCATGCATGTATGTATGTATGTATGTATGTATGTATGTATGTATGTATGTATGTATGCATGCATGTATGTATGTATGTATGTATGTATGTATGTATGTATGTATGTATGTGTATGTATGTATGTATGTATGTGTGTGTATGTATGTATGTATGTATGTATGTATGTATGTGTGTGTGTATGTGTGTGTGTGTGTGTGTATGTGTGTGTGTATGTGTGTGTGTGTATGTGTGTGCGTGTATGTGTGTGCGTGTGTGCGTGTGTGCGTGCGTGTGTGTGTGTGTGTGTGTGTGTGTGTGTATGTGTGTGTGTGTGTGTGTGCGTGTGTGTGTGTGCGCGCGTGTGTGTGTGTGTGTGTGTGTGTGTGTGTGTGTGTGTGTGTGTGTGTGTGTGTGTGTGTGTGTGTGTGTGTGTGTGTGTGTGTGTGTGTGTGTGTGTGTGTGTGTGTGTGTGTGTGTGTGTGTGTGTGTGTGTGTGTGTGTGTGTGTGTGTGTGTGTGTGTGTGTGTGTGTGTAGACGCCGTAGTGGATGCCTCCGGATAGTTTCTTGTTCGGTTCTGAAGGTTAAGGTACAAAGCGCCGGTTTTATATTGGAAAGGTAGGCTGGAAAGGTTGCTCACAATCAGGTGGCAAGGTTGCCACCTGCCATGATGTGTAGGTCGTGATGGCGTCACATGGCCCCGTTACTTCTCTCGACCAATCGGCGATTTTCTAGATGTCGGTCAGCGACGGGGATTTGTTGTGACAACGTTAATGCTATTGCATTAATAAATAATTTTATATTCCGGTTACCTGAATAAAAACCTAAAGCGCAAAGGTCAACCATTTTGTACACTCAATACGTAATTCGCTTTCCAGTCATATGATCCACAATTTAGCCAAAAGAAGCAGCTGTGCTTTAGAATTGCTACTCCTATTACTATTGCGGATGCCTGTCACCGAAATGTGGCAATATAGAGCTTCGTATTTCTAGTGGACTGCTTCGTTAGCGCTGGTGAAGACGCTTATTACAGAAGCCCTACGTGGCCTGTTAAGCTCAACATTCAACACCCGCTTTCCGGCGGCCGTTCAGATTTTGCGTTGTTGCATGTTCATTGGTGCCACAATGCGTCTTTTATGAGGCGGTAATTATGGAAGTGTGAAGTTTAACGCAGCCTAATTATAAAACCAGTATCGTCATGCCTAGTTAGTGTCGCCACACGAAGTCCTATCTGATGAGACGAATCGCTGAGCGCGAAGTTTTCCGAGGCTGTGTGTGACTAATTACCAAAAAAATGACATTGCCCCTACTGTGACTGCGAACGACTGCCTAGAAGGTGTCACAGGAGGATAATAGTCGAAATCATTATTAACTAGCACAAAATATATATTACACTGGCATCTAACTACCACTGCACGTTAAAGATCCCAACGTGGTCGAAATTATTCTGGAGCCCTCCACTACAGCACCTTTTTCTTCATTTCTTCATTCACTCCCTCCTTTATCCCTTCCCTTACGGCGCGGTTCAGGTGTCCAACAATATATGCGACAGATACTGCGCCATCTCCTTTCCCCGAAAACCCATTATTATTGTTACTACATTTATAGCCCAAAGTGCCACCTTAGTGAACACCGGGATTTAGGCTCGTCATTAGAAGCTCAATTAAAATTTATAAGAAAAAGGAATAAAAAATCAAAGACGCCCAAAGCAGGGATATCGGATGCTTAGAGAACTTTTGGGGGGAACGCAATGAAAGCGTCCAAAAGGCCAATCTCAACAATCATTTGGGGAGTTGCAAGGTGCCATCTTGGTTCTGTAATTTCTGTCGCCTGTCTTTACGGCGGATCACTAAACCAGCGCTTTTATCGGCGTAAAGCTATGTACAGTTTTCAAGGAACGCGTGAAACTCCTCATCCACATGATAATAGTCTAGCGCCATATTTCACGAAAACTAACGCTTCTAAACTTTCTTTTTTTTTCGAGGACGGTTATCGACTCTAATGCTCTCCCTGAGAGTGTTATATCCGCTGGTGACTTTCTGAAGCCCTTTCATGATGTATTTTAAATACTGTAGAGGCATCTTCTTCAATTTTATTGTAGCGAGAGCTACAATAAGCTACCCAGTCGAGCATTTCGCCGTTAGCCTGGGAGGCCGAAAGTGCGCATGCGCGAAACCAGAGAGGAGCAGCCCATGCGCGGAGTATGATTTTATTTTCCTTCGCTTACGGAGCGGTTCGGGTGTCCACTGAGATATTTGAAACAGCAGTAATTTCCTTTTCTTAAAATCACCTTCCATTTCAATTTCCTTCCCTCACGGCGCAATTCGAGTGTCCACCGAGATATATGAGACAGGCAAGACGTGTAATTTTCTTTACTTAACAAGAATTTCCATTTAATTTTCCTCCCCTTACTGCCAAGGTTCGGGTGTTGGTCTCCACGGCAGGTGTCGCACGGATCACATCTAACGTTCCACTGAACGCAACAAATTTCACCGACGTTTTATGAAAATTTCGTTTTCGAGGATAGGAAATAGCGCAGTATCTGCCTCACATATCGGCGGACACCTGAACCGCGCCGTAAGTGAAGGGATAAAGAAGGGAGTGAAAGATGAAAGTAAAAAAAAACAGGTGCCGTACTGCAGGGCTCCGGAATAGTTTCGACCGGACGGCGGCTAGCTGCTGCAGCGTATGCGCTCGCACCCGCGCTCACGAATGGCCGCGGTGCTGCTCGAGTATGAGCAGTTGACACAAGGCCCACCCCCCTACAGCTCCTGCGCGCCCTGGCCTGCTGCCTCGGAGCTACAGCGAGAGATCGTCGGCATTGCGGGAAAGCGGAGCACACGCCTCTCTGCTGTGCAGCAGCTGGCCAGAGCCGTCACACACGAGGAGCTCCAGGACCATCTCCTCGTGTACACCGACGGCTCAGTGGACCGCGACAGCTGCTCCCTTGATGCGGCGGCTACCATCCCCGCCCTGCGACTGCACAGCCAGCAACACGCAAACTTCCTGGGCTCCTCCACCACGGCGGAGTTGATGGGGATCCGGCTCGGGCTGGACGTGCTGCTCACCCTCGGCCCTCTGCCGCCCAGGAGTGCTCTGCTGTGCGACTCCCGCGCCGCCCTCAGCCGCCTGCAATCTAACGGCCACGGTACCCCACTAGTGCGGGAAATTCGCTCGCGCATCGAGCGCCTCGCGCAGAGAGGATGTGCCGTGCGTGCACAGTGGGTGCCTGGTCACTGCGGCATCACCGGCAACGAAGAAGCTGACGACCTCGCGACCGCTGCACACCAACTACCTGTCAGCGATCTGCTCCTTGCGCTGGAGGACGTGCGTGCGGCCATCCACGACCATCTCCGAAAGCAGCACCCCGACCCATGCATCGCAGGAGGTGAGCGCATCGACAATATCACCGGCTGTCGCGCACTTACACGGTCACAACGTGCAATGATCCTCCGCGCGCGCATTGGCTGCGTGTGGCCCGGGGAACGACGGGTGCGTCACGGAATCGTGACCAGTGATGTTTGTGACAGATGCGGTGCAGTGGAAACACTAGAACACCTGCTCCTTCACCGTGCAGTGTTCGCCGATGCTCGTCGCGATTGGCTCGCGGTCTATAGGGCGCAGAGCATACTACCAGACTCCATCAAGACGCTATTGTGGCCGCAGGGCAGTGCGCGCATTCGTGAGCGAACTGAGGCATTCGTGAGACTGTTATACAGTATGGGCGTTAACAAACAACAAGCAGCAGCAGCAGCCTGAAAATGTGGCTGCAGCAAGTTTAACGCAGCACACATTTCTAATTCAAATAATGGCGCTGAATTCATTTTTGGGTGTGCCTTTGTCAGCGGCCCAATACTCATGATATGCATTTGTTTGTCGACCTGTAAACGTGTACAATGCGCCTATTTCAAGAGCCTAGCAATTTAGAACGGAGGTAAAAGGACGGAGCAGTTAACGCGTTTCGTCTGACCGGATGAGGTCACTTGCCATTGTTTCTTCCCTGTTTTTATGCAGGACTGGAAGCGGAAAATTCTGTTAAAGGTCCTTGAGAGCAGTAAGGTGAGTTAGTGAGCAGTTGAGTGCAGTGCGGTGCAGAATATTAATCCTCACTAAAACTTGACAACGACTTTTCTTGTCTGTGTATATCAGCTTTCTTTTGAACTACGACGTAATGAAAAAATAGACACTTACTACTATTTACTTCGTAGTATATTGTAGTAACTATACAATAAACAATATATATATTCTATTACATCAATCCCGTGTTGTTAAAATGTCCATTCCTTGGCCTACTCTAATAAGGTTCTCAGTAGCCGGTGAGGGAAATTTGCTTGCTAGACATACTAATGACGTTATTACCGCTGAAGAAGAGTCTCTTTAGTGTAGTACTGTAAAATATTCTGAGTCATTATGTATACAATCATTAAGAACGGGATTCTTTAAAATTAGTGAGTATTTACTTTACAACAAAAGATGTTTGATGCAGTGACATACTCCAAATATTTTTAGCGTCCTAATTTTTCTACACATAATTTTATATCCACGCTTGCGTAATGCAGTAATTATCGTCATAACCAATTATTGACATAAGAGAAAACTGAGATAATAATTCAAAAATACAAGAACGTCACTGCGTAAAGAATGTATCAAGTAATACAACGCAACAAACTGCAAGAAAATCCATGAAGCCATTGTCATGTTATGCTTCTCGCAAGCAGGATAGTCAGGTCAAAATTGGACCTTAAGGGTATACGACACGATAGCTTAATAAGCTAATGCTAATACATGCAGAACTGGTCATTCTCTACTTAAGGTTTACATATCCGTTTACATATCATTTTGGAGCAATTCAGGCAGCCGCGAGACTGGGCAGCGGTTAACCCCCCGTTCCTTCTGTGCAGAGCTTCGACGGCAATCAAGTGTTTTTGCGGCTGGACCATCGTCACCTCAACCCTGCCACATCACTGTGCTGTTGCGGCGGTACACACGTGTCGGCGCAAGATGTTCCTGCGGAAACTCCCCCTTGACGCGTCTGGCCTGGTCTGACGTCACCGCTCAGCTATAAAAGTCTGCGTTGGTCGACGGGGGTCGTCATTTTGGAGCAATCCAGGCAGCCGCGAGACTGGGCAGCGGTTAACCCCCCGTTCCTTCTGTGCAGAGCTTCGACGGCGATCAAGTGTTTTTTCGGCTGGACCATCGTCACCTCATCCCTGCCACATCACTGTGCTGTTGCGGCGGTACACACGTGTCGGCGCAAGATGTTCCTGCGGAAACTCCCCCTTGACGCGTCTGGCCTGGTCTGACGTCACCGCTCAGCTATAAAAGACTGCGTTGGTCGACGGGGGTCGTCATTTTGGAGCAATCCAGGCAGCCGCGAGACTGGGCAGCGGTTAACCCCCCATTCCTTCTGTGCAGGTACGTGCTGGAAGTCTTTTCCTGTTAGGTTAAAGAGCGTATCTCTGGCTGCTGGATTGCTCCACTTTTGGCGAGAATCATGTCTGATAAAGCGCCGTCAACGATCAAGGAACTAGCGAAGGCCCTGAATGAGTTATCCGCTCTTTTTGATGCCAAGCATGTAGAACTGAAAGATACGGTGAAAATGGTGATTGAAACAGAGTTACAATCACTGAAAGAATCTATGAGCTTGATCAATGAAAAGTTCGAGGGTTTCAGATCGGAAATGGTGGACATGAGGAAAGAACTTGCTGTCACTAAAGCAGAAAATGAGGCAATAAGGAGTACTAACGCCCATTTGACATCAGAATTAAAGAAAGTCAGGAGAGAGTTGACTGATATGCAACAATACAGTCGCCGAAATAACCTGGAGATAAAGGGTGTTCCTGTGGTTGCGGACGAGAACCTCATCTCCACCATGAAAACGATTTCTGGATGCCTGAACACTGGAGTGGTCGAGTCTGACATTGAAGTTATTCATCGTGTACCTACAAAGAAAAAAGATGAACAGAACATAATTGTCAAATTTTTTTCCCGTACAGTGCGGGATAAAATTCTGAAAGTTGCAAAGAAGCAAAGGCTTAATGTTTCTCAGTTGAGTTTTGAAGGCAATACGCCCGTTTTTGTCAATGAGCACTTATGTCCTGCTAATAAAGTATTGCAGGGAATGGCGGTGAAAGCAAAGAAAGAGAAAAAATGGAAGTTCACGTGGGTGTCAGACGGAAAAATTTTGATGCGCAAAGTTGAAAACTCACATGTTCTTCACGTGACAAGTGCAGAAGACTTGCGACAAGTTCTCTAACACAATGGCTGTTTGTGTAAAGCAAATCGAGCAAACCTGGATAGAAAGGGAAAACATATCTATTTTGCATTGTAATATCTGCAGCATACATAAAAACTTAGACCTTCTTCTTTCCTATTTATCACAATTCTCCTTTCATTATGACATTATTGCAATTACAGAAACATGGTTAAAGGAAAATGAAACCGCTGAAATACCCGGATATTCCATGATATCTTTACCATGGTGCCGCCAATCACGCGGTGGGGGTGTATCGCTTTTCATAAAGAATAGTGTTGATTACCAGGTTGTAAAAGATAGCTCATGTAGTAAGCAGTCTGTCGAATCTCTTTTTGTACACCTCGGCTGTGGTCTTAACATTGGTGTGGTATACCGGCATCCCAACGCAAGCGTAAAGGACTTTCTCTCGGATATGGAAACTATCTTCAACCCACTAATGACAACCAATACTCCACTTGTTATATGCGGTGATTTCAACATCGATCTTTTAAAAGATGGATGTTCCGAGTGCGACTACCTGCTTCTCATGCAGTCATTTAACCTTAAAAACGTTATTTCCTCACCTACTCGTATAACACAGACATCTGCATCCCTTATTGATCATATGTTCTGCAACAATGAAATGACTGTACGCGCTGGCGTTTGTGATATAGCTATTGCTGATCACTGTCCGACTTTCATGTGTTTACCACGCACTTACTTATATCCGCATTGCAAAACGTATTCTAGAGACAAAAGAACTCGAGTAAATTACGCCTGCGTTCGAAACTTCTTGCAAAGCATTGATTTTGTGAAATTGTACGACAGTGATGTGAATATAGAGTGTGAAAATTTTATCCGCTGCGTATCAAATGCCGTAATGAAATCCAAGCGCGAATGCACACGTCGTAACTACGAAGAAGCTGTGTGCCCGTGGATAACTGATCATATACTTGCGGTTCTAAAGAAAAAAGACTCCTTCTATCACAAATGGAAGCAAAACAAAACAAACAATTATTATCACGGTCAATTCAAGCTTTATAGGAATAAGTCTGTTACGATGATGAGGAGAGCGAAAAAAATGTATTAGAGTAATTTAGTCACGAAACCTGGCCTTGACTCGAAACAAGTTTGGAAAATTGTTACGGACGTCACAGGACTTGGACCGAAGAAACGCGTTACCCCTAACGACCCCTCCGTACAGGTAGTCAATGACTTTAATAGCTACTTCTCCAATGTTGGTGAATCTCTTGCAAACCAGTTCTCTTTTCAGTCCGCCTCTACTACCCTACCCAGAGTTGTCCACACCGATTTTAATCTAAATGCAGTCACTGTCGAGGAAATTACATCTGTAATAAGCGCACTGCCAGTTAATAAAGCGGCTGGGCACGGCAGTATTCAGACTGCAGTTTTAAAGCCTAATATCGACATTCTGTCCAACCCACTATGCCATATATTTAACCATGCTATAGAGACTAGTTGCTACCCAAACATTCTAAAAATCGCGAAAGTTGTGCCTATTTATCAATCTGGAGACGAAACCAACCCAAGTAGTTATCGTCCAATGTCTGTACTAAGCATTCTAAATACTCTTTTTGAGAAACTAATTGCCATTCAACTCAAAATATTCCTTAGTCAGTATAACATCATCTGTCACCAGCAGCACGGTTTCGTCCCAAACAGGTCGACCTCTACAGCCGTTCTAACGCTTTCCCAGTTGATAAATTCAGCTCTTAATAAAAACGAAATCGCAATTGGTATATTTTTAGACCTGAAGAAGGCGTTCGACACTGTATCACATCCAATATTACTGAGGAAACTAGCCGCCTATGGGATTGTTGATGACACACTGCAATTTTTCACCAGTTACTTATCAGGTCGACAACAGAAAGTGGTAATTAACAACCTTGAATCTACATATAGCTATATAAAATGCGGAGTACCCCAAGGATCTGTCCTGGGGCCTCTACTGTTTTCCATTTATATAAATGATCTTCCAGGTTCAGTCTCGCTTTCGCAGGTTCTCATGTATGCAGACGACACGGCCCTCATATTCACAGGTAAATCGGTTTCTGCGATGCAAGACGATGAAGCAGGATTTAATGACTGTTTCCAACTGGTTCACTAACAATAGATTAACATTGAACGTTGCGAAAACTAAATATGTCGTCTTCCATACAAGAATAAAAAACGTTGATTTTAACCATATTAGGATTTCCTTGAACAATTGTATAATCGAATCAGTTCCTTCATTTAAATATCTTGGTGTTATCTTTGACAATAACCTTAACTGGAAGAATCAAGTGAACAGCGTTTGTAATAAAGCTGCGTTTGGTTGCTACGTCCTTATTAAGGCTAGACAATACTTTCCTCGCAACATATTACGAGGCTTGTACTTCTCATTCGTTCATTGTCATATGAGTTATTGCTGCGAATCATGGGGCCACACATACTCAACTTATCTCACACCTCTGCAACGGTTACAGAAGCGAGCACTAAGGATTATAACAAATTCTCCATTGCATCATCCAAGTAACAATCTGTTTGAAGAAGTTCGAGCACTAAAATTTTCCGCCCTACGCGACTACAAAATCTCCCTTCTAGTAAACTGCATGTTAACAACTAACTCTCCACTCCCGATGAGCGTATTCACTTTGCCTGTTCGCAACACAAGACATGCTGCCAATGGTAATTTTAATCTTCCGATCCATCACAACACATACGGTGAGAGATTAATTGAGTTCATTGGGACGAAAGTCTGGAATACATTGCCATTGGAAATAAAGCTTGCCAGAAATTTTAAACTATCTTCTAAATTATATTTCTTGCATAATCAAGTAATCATGTGATTTCCTTTTTGTGTTTCTGTGTTTCTTAAAATGGCGGTGTATACCTTCCTTGTACGTTTGCCAAAATGCCTTGTTTTTGCATGCGATCGGACACTGGATGCTTTTGCTGTGTTAATTCGCTGTTTTCATTTTTTTCTCACTTTACATATTTATGTGGTTGCTTAAATGCCTAAATGACTTCATTTGTATTGGACCGGACACTAGCCATGTAGGCTATCTGTCCAAATATTTTGTACAATTTTTTTGAATTATGAAATAAAGCTTCCTTCCTTTGAGTCCTCATATCATATCCTGGCGCAGTGGCGCAGCTGTTAAACATTCGCTGCCATCGGTGGAGCTTGCGCGACCGAGGTTGCTCTTGCCGCGCGACCTCTATCGACCAATCATTAATTTACCTGCAACGGTGCACATTTTGTTCAGAATCGAGTGGGCAGGTCGGGAGGACGCCGCAAGGTTACGTGACCTAGGTGACCCAATGGCTTCCTAGGTTGCATCTCTGGGAAGTTCTCGTACATTTTTTGTTGACGGTCAACGTCGACGACGCCAATTTTGTGCGACAAGAGGTCCTTAACACTACCGGGTAAAAGCACACTTTTGAAAAAATTTGCGTGTTCACGAAGATTTTAGCCAGTTTTTTGCTACCTACGGTGATGAAAATAGTTTTTAAAGCCTCTAGAGGGATTTCCGGATATAAGAGAGAACGCCTTATCGATATAAAATTCGGGGTTTCTTAAAGTAGATTTTTTTCCAAATTTTTGCGATTTGAAAACCGCGTCCCCCTTTAAGTTTTGGCTACCAAAAAATAAAACGAGTGAGGTCATAGATTGGCCGAATGAAGTCTTATTCATGCTCCTTTTGATTTCGACAGTGAAAGCGTGAGTATTCTTAAAGATCTTCTGTCTATCAAACTTCATTGCTTATATCAGAAGCGACTAAACATGAAATTATATTCGGTGGATGAAACAAGAGTAAAACAGGGCAGGCCTTCACAGCTAGGTGTTAGACCAGAACGATAAATGCGGCGCTTGAATGAGACACTCTAGAGCAATTGCAGTGATATGACAAAAAGGTGCACTATGGTAGACTACCAGACATCTTCCCTTCCCCTGTCTGAGGAATGGATACAGTGAAGAAATCGACAACCCTTCCCGAGAAACGGACCGACTGTTTACAGCCTTCTAGATAAAATTACATTCAAGGGTCTTTCTCAGTAAGTTTGCAGCATATGTCAGGAGACCAGAGACCTGAATCGTGTTCTTCCTTCAAGTGCGAAGTCATGCAGTTTTTAGTGAGGCCATCTTACGCGAAGAATGACGAAAGACATGGTGGTTAACTCGACAGGGCTCTCTCGACAGAGCCATTTTGTTAAAAGATGGGTTTCATATATTTTCGGTATTTCTGTGCAGTGGATAATGGCAGCTCCAAATTTCACGTCATTTAGACCACCCGGGCAAGAAGAGCACATTTTATCCCTAGCTATTGTTCCAAAACACTCAAGTACATTGGCGTAAAGAATATGAATAATACGTTGCTGTGCCATAATTTAACTTAGCAGCATAGCTTTTAAGCTATTTAGCTTGCTTTGATACACTGTTGTCTCTACAACTCCAGGTAATGGTGAAGACATGAACAAAAACACCTGAGAATTTATAACCAGCTCACCGAAAAAGAACAATGTTTGTGATGCCAATTGCTTTTTGTTCTTTAGTTAATATGCAAAGACGAGCGCGGAGAATGCCAGCGTTTCCTTCAGTTGACATCTCATTAGCAATGCCCTGTGAAGTATGAACTTTCGCCATACGTCTCGTTAGTTGTAGCCATGCTAGATTAAAAAAGAAACTGAGACTTTTAACCGTTTCTGAGGCTAAGCAATCATGAACTGTTGTTCATTTTTATCCCGAAGCTTTGAGAACTTTCCCGAAAATTGTCCCGGATATATTCTTATAGTTGCTTTGTATACTGTGTTTGCACTTACGGGCGAAATTACTGAATAATATGGCTCTTAGAGTGGGCTGGTTAGATTCCACAATAGTGGCACTAGATGCACAGCGATTGGGTAAAATTTTTTTCCAGTTTGTGACCTTTTATTCCAAGTTGTTTTTTGTTGTAAAACGGCTGTGGAAATTATTTCTGTGCCTTTAAGTGGTTTCCAGCATATATTTAGCATTTTCTAGTGTCTCACGTGGGTACCAGTCTGGATACAGCCACCTGTAGTCATGCGGAAAGACATAAGGTGCCAATAATTCTCATACGGGCAGACGTTTGACATGCAGTAAACAGGCGCGCTTGATCGTCGCTCTGCAGCTGTAGCTGCTGTACGCCGCCTCCCCGTCGTTTCCACGCCGCCGAGCGTGTCTCCGCGTCATGGGAAAACGTTCCGCAGCTGCAGCGTCGAGTGTCTCCGGCGTGGTCTAGAGGCTAGGATACCTGGCTTTCACCCAGGAGGCCCGGGTTCGATTCCCGGCGTCGGAATACGTCGGTCTCATGGTGTAATGGTCAGCACTCTGGACTTTGAATCCAGCGATCCGAGTTCAAGTCTCGGTGAGACCTGCTTTCTTTTCATCCGTATTTTTTTGGCACTGGAGAACAGCAAAGCTCCCTTTGCACATACCTTTTCTTTTCCTTTTATGTGAATTCTTCCATTTTATTTCTTTTTGTCTTCTATCTTTGTGCTTGCAGCGCGAAAATTACGCTTCGGAGAGATTTATAGCTGCTTTTTCTTTAAGCGCATACGCTGATCTGAATTCAGAGTATCAATTAATTGGCTTCTGGCTATGCATAGGCAATGCGACTGCCATACTACCTAGAAAGTTTGGGCTAAAGCGTTCCTTTTAACCTAATTCGGAAATACAGAATCAAATATAGTATTCAATAGTTTTTTTTTTTCTTGAACGCGTGCAAACAAGTTATATTCAAAGCTACTACCAGGCTGTGTAATAAAGCCTACTGTCAAAAGAAAACCTTGATAACGCAGTTGGAAATCCTAGCAGGTTTTACCTGCTACAAAGAATTTGAATTTGGCCTAACAATTCCGGCAGGCTAATCCATTTGCGAAGTTGTTGCAGGTGAGGGAAACAGACAATTGAACCGAGTGCGCTGACTATCAGGACACCTCAGGCGTAATCTGTCCTTCTGTTGTGCAGAAAACAAAATTACATAAATTATAGAAAGCTATCAGAAATTCGTTTTAAATAACATTATTGAAGATTGTCTCAATTCGCGCTGTCAGCAGAGGAGAAGGATCCATGTTATCAGTCCTGTTGTGGCAGATTTCGCAAAAAAATTGGTCTTCGTAGTCCTCTAAAGAATTAGGAGCTCCTAATGGACATGTAAGTACCATCAACCTAGAGACTTTTCGCTTCCCGAACAATAGACTGAGCGTAAAATAAAAAGAGGTTTGTAATTACGGCGCCATAATTTTTTTTTTCCAGCTAGAGATCGTATTTCGCGTGTAGAAGGGCGGTCCTGTGGTGAAGGATATGTGGTAAAAAAAGAATTTTTAAAAAGTGGAACGAACAAGAGCCACGTGAAAAGAATAAACTGATAAGTTTACAGGGAGGAAAGTTAAAACTACAGAAAAGGTGTAAGGCGCTGGTTACCCTGTGTTCTCAAGAGAACACTTCAAGCCCCCAATAGAACTCCATTAAGAAGGAACAAATCTTTTGGTAGTATCTTTACAACGCAGCAGTCATTTTATGCGGCTGGAAAGTTGCTTTTTTTGTTAAAAAATTCGCGCCTTTTTTGTTTTTTGCGCTGAGTAATAAAATCAGAATCCACTGAAGTAATTACATGAAAGCCACATGAAAACTGTGCTAATTTTTCATTGCCCAATCTAAAGCATAAAACGGCAAGCAGAACGGAGCCTGCGCTTAACACAGCAGGGAAGTTGTTACAGACCATTAGATACTGAAATGTAAGTTTTATCATTATTTATTTATCGAAAGAAGTTATGCAGAAGTTAAGCAGAAAGAAATTAAGAGAAAGTCGCAAATCCTAGAGCGCTTTACCACAGCATCTGTAAGCCTAATGACGAGGCAGATTGCCGGCTAGTATCATTTTTAACAATCAGCAATTCTGATTCATTTGCTAACTTGACAGTGGCGTGATTTGACCTTCACTACGATCCATCTATTGTAAAGTGTGAGGGGAGAAGCAATTGAAACATATTTGCGACTGTATTGGCGCCAGCACTTCCATGGAGTGAAGTCTTGGCACACGTCGCATCCACACTCTGGACTGTAAAATTGCACGCCAGAAGTCAAAACCTGATTCCCGTCTAGACAGTGGATTGGTTAAAAACATTAACATTGTATTTGAAGATTTAAGAAGATGGTGAAATGAAAGAAAGTAAGTTGGCACGTGGAGCCCGTTATTGTTTCGTAAGCAAAGGCGCAATTAAAAATATTGTGATATTCTGGGAAAATACAATGAATGCTAAAAATCTTAAGAAGTATGAAGCCTGGTAATATTAAAATGCAACAAGACTCCCGGTGGTCTGGAGGGAAAAAAACTGGAATGCATCATTTCACCTGCGTGCCCTACAAACATTAGCGCACAATGTTTCGGCCATTACAGTTAAGAACGCAGAAAACACTTCTTAGGCGCTATTGCACTCTGCTCCCCTTTTAGACGAAATTTATAACTACTTTAGAATAACGCAATAATTTGCACCAAATGATCCGGTACCCTAAAATCTTCTGGTAGAGTAGGATTAGTTCCGCAATCTTTCAGACTAGTGAGTAATGCGTTTATGATGTCGTTTGTTATTCTGGAGGTCTGTCAATGATGTCTATCCCCAAAACACAGGTATCTTCTTTCTACGGGCGCCCGAATATCCCGCTGGGTTGACCCGTAATCCCGGAAAATTCTGCACAAAATGTGCCTTCAATTTGACAGTCTGACTTTTGTACAAAAAGTATGTTTCGATCGTTATTAAATGAAAAAATTGGGAGAAGGGCACGTTTATTTCAAAGTGCTGATAAATTTTGGTTGTATTTTGTAAAGTATAAGTGTGTTTTTTGCTTTTGCAAAGGCGAGGCGATAGGCGCTGCACGCACATGTCATAGAAGCCTGCCGCCCAAAAATGTCATCGGACAAACAACTGCTGGGATCATTTTTGTAGCGTTGTTACCTTACTTCATTGCCTTACTTTCTGTATTAAAGACAAGGCGAAGAAGTCAGTTTAAGAAGTAAGCTTTTTGGTTCCTCAGACGCAGGCTGAATGTCTACAAGTTATTTTCGATAACCAATTGGACTAACCTTGCGAAAGGCTCATGGTTGTCACCCCAGTTAAACGTGAAAGGGGTCTGCGTATGCAAGTCGTCAGCACTGTCGTCTGACCTTCGGATGGAAGCGACAAAGGAGAAAGTGGATTAAAACTTCGCCAGGCGTCATTCAGTTTGTCAGAGTTGGATCCTGCTTGAGAAGCCGCCGCGACTGCCTGAAACACCACACTCGCGCGGATGGGCGGCGCAAACACTTGTCGGTATGCGCGGCGGTGCGACGCATTATTTCTGTCGTAGACTTTCGCGAGCACGCGCCATTATGAGGAGAAACCCGTCCAAACAATCGCCAGACGGAAAGCGAAATTCATTGCCGCCAGGAACTGAAGGGCGTCTCAAAGACTCCGCCACGACTTTTCAGCATTTTATAAATGTTTTTCAACCGGCTGGATAAACACTCGGGAGGTGTTTATTTTGTTCGTTTCTCGACAACCAGGGACACTCAAACTGCGGCGCGTTGTACGGACTTGTTTGGAAGTTACCCCCCGCTGCCATTTCTTACCGTCAAAAGCCTTCCTTTCACACAACATAAATAAGTAATCCAAAGAGTTTATTCTAGCGGTTCTCTTTGGACAAGCAGAGAAATAACGTTTCCTTCTAGTGTGCATATATCCGAGTTATATGGATGATCATATGACATCGATGTTGAAGAGAGCGCTTATATCCTTATTCAAACAGTTCTTTTCCTCTTTTGATAGCGAGGAATGGCTCAGCCGAGCGAGAAATATTTGTGCATGCAGGCAGCGCTTCGTCAGTTCGGTGTTTTCTTCGTTCCTTTTTACCCCAATTTATCGGTTTCTGTTTAAGCTTGCCAAACACACTGAAATGCAAGCTCCTGCTTTAAGACAGCTCTTATCTTAGCAACCGCCCTGAACTTCGACCGCGAATATATGACGTACTAAGCAGAGGAAAAGCGGATTCTTGTTTAGGGCCATCGGCAGGCCCCTTGGTGACAAAGGCGTGAACCAGTTGAAAGGAAATATTCGATCTATACTTTGAAAATATTAAAAATGTAACTGTGCTCTTAAAAGTAGCTCAGTCTCTAAGCGGTTGTCTGCAGATGTAACAGCATGGCATTCATGATGCGTTTTCCGCTGGTAGCAATCTGGTTTTTCTGTTATTGTGGCTTGGCGACAATCACATAGAACAGCACACAGGGCTTGCTAGACATCATCGGTAGATTGTTTCATCGTGCACTGAACAAAACCAGGTTTGACGAAAATGACGACTGTTACGCTTGGCTCCTTTTTATTCTTTTTCCAATGAAAAAAGTTATTGTCAGCTCATCGCCTGTCGCATTGGTTCCAGTTAAAAACAGGGGTTTAAAGCAATGCATTTCTTAATATCAAATACTGCTGTCTGCTCTCCGCATTGGAGTATGAAGTTACGTTTGGTTTCAACGCAAAACCACAGCAGCGCTGCACATGGGGGGGTTCAGAGCTTCCTGTTTGGAGTTTGTTGTCCTAGCAAGGGCATTTTTGGTTGCAGTTCCGACGTTTTTGGTGGAGTTCGTGATAGTGCAGTTTGGAGGTCGCTAAACCCGGTGTCATGAATGTAGTTCCGAAATGAAGTATGTTATATACCAAAGGGAGATTATAACCTTGCGTGTACTCCGGCCAATTAGACATTGGCCCCAGAGTAATCAGGACGCTAATGGGGACGGCAGACTGTATGGGACATATAGCCAGGTCTTGCGAAGATGGGAGCTTGGTGGAGGCGACTAAGCGGTTTATGTAAATGGGCCGCTCTAAATAATTTATCTCGAATAATTATTCAAGGAAGACGAGCAAGAAAATTGTACTGAAACTTTAGGTAAACCCTAACAGCATGCGATTTCAGTTCCTAAAAGCGCTTAGGTTTCTTTAATGTCTTGGTGCAATTTAGCTGGGGCACACACACACACACACACGCACGCACACACACACACACACACACACACACACACACACACACACACACACACACACACACACACACACACACACACACACACACACACACGCGCGCGCGCGCACGCACGCGCACGCACGCACGCACGCACGCACACACGCACGCGCGCGCACACACACACACACACGCACACACACACACACACACACACACACACACACAAATTTCTTTGTGGTCTATGGGGGTTTAACGTACTAAATCGACTTAAGCTATGAGAGAAGCCGTAGTGAAGGGCTCCGGAAATTTCGACCACCTGGGGTTCTTTAACATGCACTGACATCGCACAGTACACGGTACTCCAGAATTTTGACTTCATCAAAATTAGACCGCAGTCGCCGGGATCGAAGCCAAAAGTACGTACCGTTCTCTCTGAAGATAACTCTGGTGTTATAGAGCATGTTCATTTATCAACAAATGCTTATTCAAGATCTGTTTCATATTTCATTTGGAATGCCTCGTGGATACTGTAATGGGGCAGCTTTGAACACGATAGCGGAACTGGTGTCGAAACATCTTTAATGTCATTGCATTCACCAAACCGCATGGTTCCACTTTCATGGTTCGCCATTTAAAACTGTGATCTTTGGAAAAGGACACTTAAAGAGCTGACGCGCATTTGAAATTCCAGAAAATGGCCAAATAATTGATTTTATGAAAATTGTTGGATATGCTTGTATGCGTCATTTATGCTGTTCTAAAGTTTCATTGAATAAATCTAGCGAAAAGGACTCTAGAAAAGTCGATTCGTGAGCTGCTGCGGCGGTGCATTGTGGGGAAACGCTCTAAAATGGGCGTCTTTTTACGTTATAGTTTTCTACTTATAGATGAGCACTTTGTGGGGCAGATTTTATCACGACTGTTCTATCTCTTGACTCCGATTGTTTCGTTGCGCTCGTAGGACCACTGTACAGTATTAGAGAAGCGGAGAGGAGTGATGGTGATGCATAATGTTCCGAAATTAAAGTTATTATGCAAGAGTCGCCAATTTACCATAATGTTTTTAACAAGACGAGAGGAGATGCAATTGAAAACGACGCATGTTATAAAGAGAATGTGATTTCTATTACTGCACGCTATCGAACTACACTCCCTATTATTCCTGTGTGAGTATGGCGTATAGGTTGCCTAAATGAACTCTTCTCTCAATCAGCCCTTCATTGTCATCTTAAAGCGCAAAAGGTGACTGAAGTTCATTTACGGATGATGAGATTTGCTAATGACGCGTCGTTTTTTGACCCTCTTATTAGTAATAGCTTAGTAACCTTCCCATTTAACCTGCTTTTAACATACCTGACTGCGCATTGCTTCCATTGCACTGCCATACACTGTACAACTCCATTTACCATAGGCTGCATGTTCTTAATATTTCATTTTATGAAATCGATTTTAATTTTTTTGTACTATATTTCACTGAATGTTTAGTTTGCCATTTACCGCAACTGCGCTCCTAAAGAAAGCAACTTCACAGCATGAACCTGCGACCTGTGTATAACTTAAATGTACATGTATTACAATAAAATACGCGCATTCCGTACTTCTGATATTGCGGCAGAAGTTCCTCGTACAAAGACGAAAATGGCCGTGTTTATCAAGTCGCGGAGATAAGGAGTAAATTTAAGACTCCGCTCTTCATAAGAGCCGCAGCAGTGAACCAGCCGGTGCAAATAAAAAGTAAAATAAACGAATAACCTCGGCCTTCCCAAACTCATCTACTCTTGGGAGTACTTCAGCGATAACAGAGGTGAAAGAGCGATGGTCACGGGACGCGACGGGACGGCCCAGCATGCATTACTCTCCTTGAATATATGGAGGCCGCTGTAATGAAAACGGCTCTGTGGCCTCTGTTTTTCCGTATCTTCCACCCGAGTTCAGGGCGCACTCCGCGGCCAAAGAAAGTTCTTGGGAGGAAATCAAAGGTTTTCGGGAAAAACGTCCGTTGTTTCATGGCCGTGAAGGTCCCGACCTTGGAATGAAATACGATGCCGCATAAAACGGCCGAGCCAACAGCTTTTGGAGCCGGACTCAGTGGCGCTTCCGCTTGAATTGGCGCCAGGGTCCACTTTCTAAACTCAGGGTTCCCGGAAGCTCTCGGATCATATTAAGTGCACTGAGTCTTAGAGCGTGTTGCTTTGGCAGTGCCATGGGAAAGGTTGAAAATATGAGGTTATTTCAACCCTGTGAACTGGAGGAAAGTTCCGGTTAACAATTAAGTTGATGGTGCAGTGTTGGAAAACCTAGTAACACACGTTAAAGTAGCGTTATATGAGTAAAGGAAGCGGTGAAGAAACGGAATGGCACTAATGAGAGACGCTTTCAAATTCAAGAGGCATACATTTAAAATGTTTCGCTTTCATGATAGCATAATACCGGAAAGATACACCTGAATTCTAATATCCTGGACTCAAACGCATTCAGATGAGCATTCGATTTACTCCGCCTGCACTTATTAAGTTCAAAGCATAACGTGCTGCACATAACTTGAATCAAAACTTTAAAAAAATATATTGCAGCGCAGCTAAGGGAAACCAACGACATTTGCCGTACTTTTGCACTCGTCAGTGCAGTTCTTGAATTCTGCCTAATTATTGAATCATCTGAGAACAATCGTACGAAATTTGGAATTTCTAACCTTAATTCTAGACCGAAGAGCATTTCATTGATTAATGCGTGGTTCAAAAACAGTCCAGTTCGATTTTGTAGCAACGCCTCATAGTTGGTCCACTTCTACACTAAGAAAGCCCGCGGAAAAGGAAAAAAAAAACCTGCGACTGTTTCCTTGCAGGGCCATTTTGAACGAACTAAGAGTGCGCGTTCACCGTCGTGATGTGCCGGCCGACGCCGCTGTGACCATTTTCTTGAAAGTGTCAGCACATTAGCCTGACATACGGAAAGTCGTGATCAGAGCTGAGTGATAGGCAGCCCACTGAAAGAGATTCAGACGGAAGTTTATTGAGGAGCCACATGCACAAAACCGAAAAGAAAGAGAAAACAGTGAAGTTGCGTAGTTCAAAGTAGACTCCGCTTTCGTTACTTCTGTCGTTGCGCGTACCATTGAAATGAGCTGCGGCTGCTTACTTGGGCTTGCTCATCTTGCATGGTGTATTTGTTGATAACATGGCTGTGAGCGGTGCGGTGTAGTGGCGCACGAGTGTAAATGCGCATTTTTTTCATATTCCATGGCCTTTCTTTGAATGCCGGTAGAAAGCTCCACGCAGGGAGTAATAAATTGGAACAGAAAACTGAATCTACTTTTTCTAGCGCCCCTCTACAACTTGGTCCTAAAGTAAGTGTTAAAAATTTTGAATAACTTTTCTCAGTTCATTAACTAAGCGAAACATAATAAACACCCTGAGGAGCACTGCACACCGACAAAGAGTTAGACGTTCGTAGCACTCATCCGCCTCCTGTAACTTTTTTTTTAATTGGCGCAACTTATTTGAGCCACATTGTACACCACTGCTCAAAAATTAGAAGCTAGCGTTATTCATAACTAAAGAATCTCATAAATAACCGCTGTCGCGAGGCGAGTTTACATGCAGCCAAGAAAATATGCCCTCGATTTTCGTTTTGCTGAGAGGGGTTGAAATATTATTGGCGTTGGTGGCAGAGTTTTTCTGATGCAACTATTTCTAGTTTGCATTTTGTTTTTCCTTCATCCCAGTAAACCAGCAGGTAAATGACTTACAGTCAGGCTCGTTGTCACATCAGGTTAGAGCACCTCAATCTTCCTACACCACAATTCTTGCACTATGAACTGAGCATTTTTACTTCTGTAAAGCTGAAGACCGGAAGCCCACCTTTATTTGCGTGTTTGAACCTGCTGGAAATATCAAAAGATTTCGGCTTCAGTAATCACTCATTGAGTACCACAGTGCAAACTATCAGCGGTAAAAACGCCATCTAATGCTGTGAACATAGCTGAGAAATGGAAGGTGTCAATGTACGTGAGATTCGTTTTCCTGCGCACACCAAATGCGGGCGCGTTTCAGCTGTATAAGTCATACACCATTTAGTTGTTTTTTTAGGCGCGGGAAGAACGCTCGATTATCTGGATGTGTTTTGAACCTCTCTCATGCGCTCTGCGCATCGCCGTCTAGGTTTTCCCTGTACTACGAACTAGGACAGTTATTTCACCTTCATCGCTCTTCTGCCCTGACATCTGAGGCCAGTGAGCTAGACAGATTACGAAATATAAGAATGCGCTCTGAAACAATTCTGCGTTGATGTGCAGTATTATGTTCACTTTCACGTGAACAATTTTCTTGGACAGGGGCATATTCGTGAGTTTATGAATCAGAGTACACAAGTTTTGTTGCCTTCATTTGCTGTTGTGCTGATATGTAAGTGGCGCCCCTGGTCGGGTTGCTGCCGACTACGGGTTGATCTTACGAAACACATGTTTTTAGCGTCCTCAACATTCATCTTCTCTACAGTACAACTGTGGGCTTCCTATGCAGCTCTAGGTGAACATATTTCGCGCAGTAACGTGCAAACAAGAGTTACAAGTTTAAACTTCTAATCCTGCTGTGTCCAGTCGACGTGGCAAAAGGTTTATGATAGTACTTGTCTGTGGTTGTTTTTTTTTAAACTACAAAAAAGTACAAATTCGCTATAGTCTGGCACAGCATCGCGACACTGTCACGTACGTTGAGAACAGAACTGGTACATAAAAAAAATTTCTCAATGGCACGAGCAAACACGTATTTCTCTTTATGTTAATTATATGGCTGCCCAGCACACCCTAGCACAATAATTTGACATATTTGAAAACAGGCTACAAGGTAGATATTCGAAAAAACAATTCACTAATTTGAATGGTCAGGACCGGAGAAAAAAAATTAATGTGGATTGGCTCAGCTAATCCACATTTCCTCCAAAAACTCGGACAGTCGAAAAACCGTACAAGCCCATGGCCGCAGTGATACCCTGAATCGCTTCTGACGAAGGACCTTAGTGTTGAACTTGACGCTGGTTAGAGCGTACGATCGAGTCGGACTCTTCACTTGGGAGTGAAGCACGAACCACCTTTAGAGGCTGAGTTGTTCGAAGCTGGGTTTGCCCCAGAAGGGGCGCAGCGGTGTTTTCGGAGCCTCCTCCAAGCACACCCCTGAAGAACCCGGGCGCCGAGCCGGGGGTGTCTTGTACCCATTTTACTGGTGGTTGTACGGCTGTGGGTTTCGAACCAACCACCTCCCGCCGCCGAAGCGGACTCCCTCCTATGTCAACGCGACTGCTCACGCATGGAGACTGCTGCATAGTGCCTACATGATAACACCGGGTAACTTTCAATATATTCAGAGCCCATATAATTCAGAGCCCATATATTCAGAGCGCATATAGTGCAGAGAGAATAACGTAGCAGCCTGGCTTCCAAAGGTAGAAGGGTAAGCTGGTCTTGTGATCCCCCTCCTGATATTGACTTCCCCGATTCAGCATCAATTACGTGCATCTTTGCTATCTGAACGGCGGGCGTTTCTTTCCCGGGATGCAATAGTGGGTATGTTTGCTGCCATATCTGAAGCAGCTCATTGAATAATGTAAAAAAAGGTAAATCCAGATGAGCTCAAGAGAATGTTTGTAATGCAAAGTTTTCCTACCTTCATCACAACACTCCAAGTCGTGTCGCTCCGTGTGGTGCTACATATATTAGACAAGCGGGCAGAGCTTAAACGACTGATTTTGTATGAGCATCGGTACAAAACTGAAAATCAGCTTTCGGGCCCCATAAGTGTTCACTGCAAGGCTCATGAGTGTGCACCAGTCTTCCACAAGGCCCGTGTTCTGGACAAGAGTGAAGACCAGTGAACCAGTGAAACACTGCAAGCGCTTGAGCTCGAGAAGCCTGTTGAATATTATGTCAGCGATCCCTCAGCGTATTTAGTGCCGAAGGAGCTCACATAACTTGTGTATGGTGCGTAAACAAAAAAAGGGTATTGAATGGTGATTTTTGCGCACTGTGCATGACGGCACTGATTTCCTTGGTGTTTATCACTTCACCGCAGGTATTTATTCGGGGCGACAAGAATTAACTATCAGCGGTTGGTGCGCCTGGGTATTTGTCTCGTGTCTCCTTCTCTGTCTGCCCTCTATTTTTTTGGTGAAGTATAGTGATAATTATTCCTCACTCTAGTTTCATAGCAAGGCCTTGTACAATTGTTCAGACTACCGTTGGCCGGCGGGCAAAATAGACATGGAAAAGGCACATAAGGATCAGTCGAAAATGAGAACTATTGCTTTAGGCTTGACAGAGCAAAAGGCTTTTCATATCGAAGTAGGTCATCGAACGCAAATCCGTCAATAATAATCGCTGCAATTTTATCGTTATGTTAATATTTCATTCAAACAAGGAATGGAACATAGTGGGAGAGCTACGGCATGACATCTTAGAGTAATGCCATGTACCACGTTCTCAGACAACCCGCCCGCCTTCTCCTTTCTTTCGTTTTTTTTTTTTGGCAGCAGGAAAACAAGAGGTAACCACTCATAAGTTCTGCCCGTCTGGTAATGCTGCATGACAGAAAACTGAAATTCTCTGATCTAGCTGCGTAATCCACATAATGAAACCTGCCATTTTGTGTCCGCTGCGAGCTAATTCATGAGTGAATAAATTTTGGCCAGACTAAGAGCGTAGCTTGTCGGCAAATCGCCTATGATCAGAAAAAAAGAAACTTTCTATTCATCTAAGCACAAGTCGAAAGCAGCTGTCCATTTCGTTTTTCCGTGT
This sequence comes from Amblyomma americanum, assembly GCA_030143305.2. Lineage (NCBI taxonomy): Eukaryota > Metazoa > Arthropoda > Arachnida > Ixodida > Ixodidae > Amblyomma > Amblyomma americanum. The sequence continues at coordinate 19,843 of JARKHS020024273.1, read as the reverse complement.
GCAGCAATGTTTTCCTGTAAGAAGGCACAGCGTGAAGTCGTATGCATGCACACAGCGTTCAACTAAGGATCCTTGTTAACAGAACCGTTTTCAGATTGTTTAACACCCTCTCTAACAGCTTCCAAAGCCTGGATATACAGCAATATTAAATTGTTCTTCTCTTCCTAAACTGCTGAAATTTTGTATTTGTGTTCAATGCTGTTAGGTGTGGTGCTCCAACCCCATAGCAGGCCGCCGGTGTTGGGGGATTGCGCTCCGATCCCACCGCTGCCAGCAGTTGTTAGGTGCGGAGCTCCAACATCATAGCAGGCCACCGGTGCTTCGTAAACAACCTCGTCTTACCCTAAGTGATTTTCCTTATACGTGGAAGCTTCTGCAAAGTGCAGTGCCAGCGTTTCGTTCCCACGCTACCGCTGTGAAGTGCAGGTGACTGACCCTCGACGCTGCCTTGGGACCCCCTTCGAGCTATTCATCACTGCTGCCTGGACAGTGCGGGCCATAACTTTCAAGAAGTGGCGAGAGTGTGTTGTTTGGGACGTCCGGGAAGGCAGATCTTGAAGGCTGGACACGTGATCGATGTAACAGTGATTGGACGCATTGTTAATGAACTAAATTCCCCAACTAGAGACCTGGGGACAGGGGGCCCTATTTAAGCAGCGATCTGGCAGGTGATCAGCCAGCTCCCGATTCTCTATTGAACTATGTAAAAATGTAAATAAACCCTTTCAGTCTCTTCTCCACCTCGAAGCCCATCTCGTCTCTTCCTCCCGATCCGGAACCCGTGGACCTCGACCTTGGCGTGAGACGGCCCAGGCGAACCAGGGGCCCGCACCTAACAACTGGTGGCAGCGGTGGGATCGAAGCGCAATCCCAACACCGGTGGCCTGCTACGGGGGTTGGATCCCCACACCTAACAATGCCTATATTTGTAAATTTCCTGCCTAGGTCATCTTACTTACTTAAAAGGACATCGTGAGTAAACAGAAGGTAGCTAACGTTTTTTTCTGTTACCGCGTAAACTTAGTGCTTATCCTGTCTAAACTTCCAAAATCTCCTGAAAACTAGCAGCAGATAAGATAGAAGACAGGTTTCTAAGCTTCCGGATGAGTATTTTCACTCCAGTCGTGTAAATAAAAGAGGATAAAAAGTATTAACGCACAAAAAAGGCGGCAGCGATTTCTACGCGCAACCTCTTTTCTCAGTGCGTCCCAGCACGTACGATAATGAACGTCCTTCATCGCCGAGAAACTCATTGCCTGCAGCAGGCATGCAAAGCTTCCCTTAACTTGGAAACATGGGAATGAATCGGTGCGGCTTTTAAAGGAGTAAATTATATTTTGCTTAAGTGCCATGTCTTTATTGCCTCCTCGTATATTCTCGTTACGGTTGTTTCGCAAAATGGCGCTGTTGAATGTTTTGGGGATGAAAATTCTAACATCCATTCCTTTCTGTGGTTCGTGTAAGAACTTGGATGGGTTTTAAACGAGTCTCTACACCAACAGTGCTTCTTTCGGTGTGTTTTAAGACGTGATACTTGCGAAAGCGATTCTTTTATATCCGTCCACATTTAATAAATAATTGGTTTTGGAGGAAAGGAAATGGCGCAGTATCTGTCTCATATTTCTTTGGACACCTGAACCGCGCCGCAAGGGAAGGGATAAAGGCGGGAGTGAAAGAAGAAAGGAACGTAGCCGGTTTTTCCAAGAAACCTGCTCCTTGCATGCTTTCAATTCGTTTGATCTTTAGTGTGCACGCATTTCACTGTTTTCTGAAATAAATTTTTGAATTATTCGTGTACTCTTTCCAAGCATGCCAACCGATGCGTCCTTGGTGCCAATGCTGCTGATGAAACCTGGATGCGGTTGCAATCTCGTCGCATGCAAACGTGTTTCACAGAAGGAATTGAATATAAGAGGTGTTTGGAGAACAAGGATTCTGCAGTCTCCAGACGCACGAGCCAACTTTGAACCTATTTTGGAGTGCGACACACCAATGACGTTTCAGTAAGGAAACAATAGCGTAGCGAGGCGAAATAAGGTTGGACCACACCATAGCGACGCAAGCGAGCAATGACTTCTAACACGCCGCGCATACGAAAGGAGATGTAGGGGAAAGGAATGCTCCTAAAACAAATGTAGACAAGGGCTTCGAATGATCGCGCAACAATCCATCCACTGCTCTGCGACAAACGGGAGACGCTGCCGGTCCAATGCGAGCTGTAATACAGATTCTCCTTGAATGCTTATTGAGTGTGGCTTGGTCAACTGGAAAAGGACACATTTGTGAGGATCGCCGCGACGCAGATATTGCTTGAGGGAAAATTTTATAAGGCCTAGCCTCATTAGAGGATAAAAAAAAGGAGTGTTTACTATGTCCTGTGTGCCCAACAAAAACGACTAAAGACTAAAAAATATGTCGAGCAAATCTTCGGAGTATCCAGCATTGGTAAGTTGACTACGTGGTACTTCTTTCATTAACACTATTTCCGCATTTGATTCATGTTAGAATAAATTATTTGCGCTTGTAGACTAATAACTGAGTGTTCTTCCAACATTTATGCGAATTTAATAGGTTTCTACCTACTAATATAGTTCTTAGTAAGACGTCTTGTTGGAGGGAGAAAGGGAGGTCACCGTTCGATGGCCAACATTTTGACGGCAGGAATTGTGTTAGTATGTGAAACTGCAGTCGCCGCGGACGGCAAATACACAAACCTATCCTATGACAAAGGGCAAGGGCGAACCAGATGGGAGAAAGGGCACGAAGATGTGCTTGGTAGGCGTGTACTAATAATGCAAATTACGCCCCTTCTTGTTTCTCTTTCCTGCACTTATTGTATTAACCTTTTTGAGTATTTGCTGCAGCTGTGTTCTTTTACTACTACTTTTTGGATTCCTTCAACACGCTTTCCCACTCTTTTCTTACTTGCCAATTTCCTGCCCCGGCCGCCCTCCCTCCCAAACTGTCCATGTAGTCGGAATAAGCGACTTTTCCATTCCTTTCTTTTGGAATTATGATGTCCGTAATCTCCAACACTACGATAAGTCGCTTGTGAAAACATCGCTCAGCAGTTTGATGCTTTTCTCTCGCCCATTGCTCATATTTTTGCCTCAAGAAATCTATCTTCTCCTATCTCGTCTACCACGCGTTTGGGAAAGTGACATCAGCTATATTATATTTATTTGGCACAGATTTTGAGATTATTTTACAGGTAAAGTTTTGTCATTCGCTTTCATCTTCTTCAGCTTTGTTGCCGCTCCAATCATAGTTACTTTCCAGTTGCTTCTTACCAATAAAAGTTGAATGACAACTGAGCGGCGAGCAGTGGATAAATGGTCAAGTTGTAGCGCGCACTTACAGACACCTTCATTTAATAAAGTGACTCAGGCGGAGAAATTGGCAGAAGACCGCAGTAAGTCTAACCCCGCGCTATATAAGCACCACGACCACCACCGACTTCACCCTTTCAGACAAAAAGTGAAAATTTCAGCCTGCAACACGGACTTCGTGCTCGTTTTAATAAAAAGTCCTCACCCCTTGCTACCATCACCCCATGCCATCACCCCATGCTACGCGATGCCCTCATTTTATCCCCCAGAATTGTGTCAAACCGCGTTGATCATCGTCACAAAGTTGGCATTGAAACATGTAGCACTATAACGGCATTTAAGTCATTCTTGCCTCGCACATCACGTCAATGGAACCGCCTTCCCGTAGATATCGTCGACATAACTGATAACCAGCATTTTCGTTCTGCACTAGCTTACATTGTAGAACAGGAGGATGATAACACTTATTCTGTAATATGCATTGTATCTATTTATGTATTTTTTGTTTTGTAACCACTCCCTTCTTTAATGAATTTGTCCCTGAGGGTTCAATAAACGAAATGGAATTGTAAAGGCTCTTCGAGAGATGTATAATAGAAGCGGATCAATTTAAGCCCTTTTATTAAAGTCAAGTACTATTTCTATCATGTCTACTCCGAGACCATGAGCAAAGGAGCCACATCTTTCTTTATGTTCTTAGAATTTTTTACGGTACTCTGCACTGTCCTTAACAGAAAATGGTAGTCAGGCGGCTTAGTGAAGTGTCTACAGACACACCCTTACTTCTCCCCATATGTTTGATTCTGACCGCCGAAAGCCTGCAAGGCAGGGTGCCAGAAATAACTTTAATAAAATACCCATATTCTGTATTGTTCTTACTCGTTCATATTATCGAGAATTATATATTAGAGAACGAAGTGCTAACGAAATCACGGAAATGGAAGCAAACAGTTATGACGACTCATTCAAGATCACCACTGGGCCTTCGCACCCGTCGCGTATGCTTGAGCGTTTGCGAGACTTGCTTTTCCAGCTATTTTGAGACGTACTATCACGATAAAAAGTGTACGGGATGCGAGTGTGCAGGAATACAATTATTTCAGAACAGTAACGTAATCCAGTCCCCTGAAATGCATCAAAGGAATAAGGTGCGCGCATACTCGATCTTCTGGCAACAATTCCATGCGACTGTGCCACGGTGGAGAGCTGCGATAAAATTTTTCCGAGAACATGCGGCCCGTGATATTTTGATGGCGATAGTGCATACCATGGACCACGTCGACTGCAGCGAGCCTCCAACAGCTGCACCCTGTACCGCTTCCGAAGTGAACCATTTGCCGTAAACTTTGTCACAAGCTGGCCCGCTATTTTATCGCCAGTGACGTTATCTAATGAAGTTTTTCATCCTAGTCAGGGTCTTAAATTACAGTAACAGGAAGTCTCTAAAGTGCTGTGCACTTCTTAAATAAAACTATGCCTGTGTAAGTTCAAAGTTACTCCATAGCATCCTTAGTTCTTTTTCTTATGTTGCTCAGCGTGCCTGTTCTTGATCACTGGTGGCTCTTGCTTTAAACGAGCCTTCCTGGAGTGCCAAGCCTCAGTTCAGGTCCCGGGCGAAACACAACAGCCGGTATCTCACGCAGGCACCTCAGCGGAGAAAAGATTGCGATGGCACCTATTTCTTTGCAGGTTCGCGAGATATTGTCATTATTTTCGCGAGCGTGATTATGTTTATTGCAGGAGAAAGCCTCCGCCAATTTTCTGCAAATTTCCAGCACTATATCTGTATAACTTCTATTATCTAATCTCGGCACCGAACTTTCGGTCAACGCCGGCGAAATGCATTTTTTTTGCCTTGATGTACCGTCACCTACCCCACAGGTTAAGTCGCAAGAAAGCATCGGCGATATCCCCTTCTGCCACGAATTATAAGAAAGGTGGAGCACAATGCCCCTATTTTCAGATTCTTCCAAACAGTATACCAAGATTGCTAGCGAAAAGTTCTACCTTCTCTGAGGAAACCTATGCGGTTTCCGCCGGGGCTTCTTTTGTCTAAATCGCAAGGGCAATGAAATATCCTGGTGTCAGGTATACACTGTACCCATTCCTTCCATACGACGTCTTTATGTAAAGAGATCAGCACATGTTGGGAACTTTAAAGCGCTTGTACGCTTAAAAAAAGAACAAATTCAACCCATACTTTCACCACAGAAATACCAGCGCTACAATAAAACACGTGGGCATCTGTTTAAAAAAAAAAATCTCCCGCATTGATTTCACAAGCCTGGCCTGATATATTTCTACGCTTGCTTTTTCTAATACGCTACACTTTATTGCGACCTAATGCGTAAATATTGTGCTTGTATACAAAAGACTGAATACTGTTCAGGCCTCAAAAAAAAAAAAACGCGGCTCCTGCTCAGCCGTTTGGCATATTCACCTTTCCGGTCTAGTCTGCCTCGTTTCAATGGAGGTGACGTTAAAAAGTGTCCATGTAGTCAGATTTCGGGCCATGTTAAAGCAACTCACGTAACAGAAGTCAACTCGAGCTACTCTTCTGAGGCATGCCTCAGCGTTGCTTGTGCGCGCAAAACAGTCCAACAATTACAGGCTCCGTTTATCGGCCTACCCTGTCCGGGCATCCCCTCCTCCTCCCCTCCCCCTCCTTCCCAAATTTTCTCTCCTCCCTTTTTTTCCTTCCACTCATGCGCAGCGTTAATTGGCGCTCATTAGTCTGTGCTTCTGCAGCGAGCTCACGCTACGAAGGCTCCAGACTGTCCCCACCTGGCGGTTGCTACCAGTGCGTGACTTGTTTGTCTTTAGCCTAGCCGGTTGGCTAGCCAAATAAAAAAAAAACTGAAAATGGATGTTTTGCCCAACCTCGAGATTTATTTGCGACAAAGCCAGCCGTTTTCGCCACCCCCCTTATCGTTGTTTTGTTCTCGAGTGTCAGCTTTTATACTTGTTGGTTCCGTGGTGGCGCTGAAGGAAAATTGCAAATAGCTACCCGCAGAAAAAAAGCGTAAAAAAGGCTTGTGGTCGGCCGCGGAACGCCGTACTCTACTCTTCTCCTTTGTGCCCTACCTTCCAAAGCGGCCGCTAATTAATTAGCCCGCACGAAGAGTAGCGATACGACGCGCACCAACGCCTTCTCGCACTTCACTTTGTGTCACGTGTCTACGCCAACTGGTGTGGTTGCTTTCATTACTATCTTCACTATCTTCACTATGTTTTTGTTTCTTGCGACAAGTGGCCAGTGTAAAAGGTGTGTTCCGTGTTCCTGTCCTGCATAGCATGAGACATCATTTACTCTTTAGCTTAGAGTAAGGGCACCCGCTATGCATCGCCTTGACACCTCTTTCATTGACAAGTGACAGAATATTGATTGCCACGTGTCTGCGCCAGCTGGTGTGGTTGCTTTTATTTATCCTGTCTTCACTCTGTTTTTGTTTCTTGCGACAAGTGGCCAGTGTAAAAGGTTAGTTAGTTAGTTATATTGATTTTAATGGCGCAAAAGCAACTTAGGCTATGATGCGCCAAACACACGGTTAGAGCTTTTGTTAAAGGTTACGCTTTTTATATCTAAAGTTTGTATAAAACATTGGCTTCTCTGAGAAATTTAAAAATGCTAGAAAAATCAACCAGTGCTTGATCTCCTAAAAGTAACATGGGGTGTAGTGGGATGTATTCATTGTACAATGTTGTGAAATATTTTTTCCTCAGTTGTTCCAGTTTTTTGCATACAATTAAAATGTGGTTTACCGTGAGTTCATCGCCACACATTTCGCAGAGAGGTTTGCCTTTTTTTGTCAGTAAGAAGTTGTGAGTAAGGTGTGTGTGTCCAATGCGTAGTCGACACAAAATAACTTCTATGAAACGCTCCTGATGTGTACATGATCTCCATTCTCCCAAAACAGGTTTTATAGAATGTAGTTTGTTGTTTGTTTGTTCGTCCCATGCAATCTGCCACTTATTCCTGAGTTTACTGTGCAGTAATTTAGAAAAATCCCTCTGTGGTATGTTAACTTGTTTTATATGGCCAATTCTAGCTTGCGCTGCGCAAGCATCTGCTCTCTCATTACCTAAAATTCCAACATGACTAGGGACCCAGCAGAATATAATGTTATGTTTTTGCTTTGTAATTTTAACTATGTTATGTATGATTTTTCCTATTATGGGTTCAGCAGCGTTTGTAGAATGCAGCGCTTTTAGCATACTGAGTGAATCGGTGTAAATGATGCTATTTTTTATGTTTTGTTTTACTATTTGTTCTACAGCTACGAAGATGGCATAACACTCCGCAGTAAATACCGATGCATACTGTGGCAATCGTATCATTTTTTCATTTGTTCCTTGAATTACTGCACTTCCGACATGACTTTCTGTTTTTGAGCCATCAGTGTAAAATTCGGTGTAAGTGTCATATTTTTCTTGTAGTGCAAAGAACTCTTGCAGTATGTGCTCGTGTGGTATTTTCTCTTTGTTTAAGTGTGTCAATGTGAAGTCACATACTGAAGGAAGGCTGTACCATGGTGGTAGATATTCATGTCTTTGTGCAATATTAGGTAGGGCGTCCAGCACTGCTAAGTCTTCACATTTATCTTCAAAGCGCATTATTAGTGGCCTGATAAAATGTGGTTTATTATTGAATAATCTCCTAGATGGGCACTTGGTAACAATGGGATAGCAGAGGTGTTTAGGGAGAGAACGGGTTTTTAGGATGTACGTGCATGTTAGTGTGACTCTTCTATCCTCTAGTGTGGGCTCATTAGCTTCAACGTAAAGACTCTTTACCGGGGATGTTCTATAAGCTCCAGTTGATAGGCGCAAACCAAGATTATGAACAGGGTCCAGTCGTTTCAAGTAGGATGTTCTTGCCGAACCATATACCACACACCCGTAGTCCAGCTTGGAGCGCACCAAAGAGCGATATATTTGCAATAGGCATGCTCTATCGGACCCCCACCGTTTTCGCGAGAGTACCTTTAATACATTGAGGGCTTGGGATGCTTTCTTTTTCAGGTTGTTAATGTGTGACAGAAATGTAAGTTTCTTGTCAAAAGTGACGCCTAAAAATTTATGTTCCTGTTTGACTGGCAGTGTGGTTTGATTCAAGAACAGATTGGGATCGACCTGTAGGCCTCGTCGTAATGAGAATAAAACAGCTACTGTTTTTTGAGGGGAGAACTTGAATCCATTTTTCTCTGCCCAAGCAGCCAGTTTATTTAGTGTGATTTGTATTTGTCTCTCGCAGGACAGTATGTTGGAAGAAGTGTATGCTATCTGTATGTCATCTACATAAACTGAATACATTACGGACTTAGGTATTACTTTGGCCAAGGAATTCATTTTTACTATAAAGAGTGTCGTACTTAAAATGCATCCCTGGGGTACGCCATTCTCTTGGGCGAATGTCGTTGATAGAGTTGCTCCCAGACGGACTCTGAATGTGCGGTTAGTCAGGAAGTCGTTCAAGCAGTTCAGCATCCTGCCGCGGATCCCTAGATCTGCTAGGTCATGGAGGATGCCGAACTTCCACGCGGTATCATATGCCTTCTCCAAATCGAAGAAGACACCGATACAGTGCTGTTTGTGGATGAACGCCTCTCGGATGGTGTTTTCTAGGCGGACAAGGTGATCAGTGGTCGAGCATGCTTTCTTAAATCCACATTGATGTAAATCTAAGAGTCGACGAGATTCAAGTGTGAAGGTCAGCCTAATGTTTACTATGCTTTCGAAAGATTTAGCGATGCAGCTGGTGAAGGCTATCGGTCTGTAATTGTTAGGACTTGTTGGTTGTTTTCCGGGTTTCAGGAAAGGTACTATTATTGCTTTCTTCCACTCCTCAGGTATATTCCCAGTTGTCCATATTTTGTTAAAGAAGTTCAACAATGCCTGCACGGCAGCCTCAGAGAGATGGGCGAGCATAGCGTAATGCACATTATCTGGGCCTGTTGCTGTCTTTTTACCACAAGATAATGCCCTGATCAATTCCTGGAGTGTGATGGGTTGATTGTAGTCCTCGTGCATACCTGCTGCAAATGGAAGTTTTTGTTTTTCTGCTATTGCTTTGTACTTCTGGAACGTGTTTGTGTAATTGGACGAACTGGAAACTTCAGCAAAATGCTCACCTAGTATGTTGGCCTGTTCTTCTAATGATGTTTGTGTCCCGGGTGTAGTCAACAGAGGAAGTGTGAAAGGGGTATGGTCACTACTGAATCTTCGAACTTTTTCCCACATTTTTTTTGAGGTTATTGAGCTGTTTATAGAGGACACATATTTCTGCCACGAGGATTTCTCGGCATTTCTCCGAACGAATCGCGCTCTGGCCTTTGCTCTCTTAAAGGCAATCAAGTTCTCCGCTGTGGGATACCAACGCAGAGAGCCCCAAGCTTTATTTTGTTGTTTTTTTGCCAATGTGCATTCTTGTGTCCACCATACTTTATGTTTTTTGTGTACGAGTCCTGTTGTTTGTGGTATGGCTAGTGTAGCGGCCGATATTATGCATGTAGTAAATTTTCCATTAATTTCGTCTATGCTGAGATCTTCACAAAATTCTTTTTCTAGTGTGGCACTTGCTGTAAAAAGTGACCAGTCGGCGAGGTGAAGTTTCCAGCGCCGTGGTCTTGTGGGGATGACTGCAGTAGACGATGAGAGGCTGATGATAATAGGTAGGTGATCACTTCCCAGAGGGTCATTTAAAACATCCCATTTAAAATCTGTAAAAAGCGATGGTGATGCGAAAGCTAAATCGAGAAAGCTCATTTTTGCCGAGCTTGGGCAACAATAAGTTGCTTTTCCTGTATTTAAAAGACAAATGTTATTTGAGACGATAAAATCTTCGATTGTTTGCCCCCTAGAGTCGCAGCGCTCGCTTCCCCAAAAAGGGGAGTGAGCGTTAAAATCCCCAACTACCAGATATGGCTCTGGAAGTTCATCTATCAATTCTTCTAGATCATGGACTGTTAATGTAAAATGTGGAGGAATGTATACGGAACAGATTGTTAGTGTTTTATAGCTGACGATGCTGACTGAAACCGCCTCTAGTTTTGTATTGAGCTTTATTTCTCGAGCAGGGACGCCGCTTTGGACGACAATTGCGACGCCTCCTGAGAGTCGATTTGCCTGCTTGCGATCGCGTCTAAAAGTTTGATAATGTTTCAGGATATGCACATGTTGTGGACCAAGATTGGTCTCCTGAAGACATAAAACTATGGGTAACATTGACCCTAAAATATGTGTTATGTCACTATAATTCCGCATAAGTCCTCTACAATTCCATTGAATTAAAAAAGCCATGCTTGTGTTTTTAAAAGAAAATGAAAGGAGATTTACTTATGAGGTGGGCCCGTTATGAGGGGCCTGTCTTTTTTTCGCTCAAGAGAGCTGTTCCGCCGCTGTAATGGGGGCGGAGTGGGTGTTGTATCCATCACCTCAACAGAGGTGCTGGAGGACCGCGCAGCCGCGGTTGTGTTAGTTTCAGGCCTCTCCCGACGGGGGGAGGTCCTGCGGGATGCCGAACCATACACCGGCGGTCCCTGCTTTGGCAGTGACAGGGCAGCTTTCGCTGACCCTGCCTGGGGCGTGGATGGCCCTGCCATAGGCTCGGTGAGAGCGGCCTTGGCAGGTGCCGGAGTGCTGTGCGGTGCTACGCCCCTGCGCACCACATCAGCGAAGTTTTGTTTTGCTGTGAAGGAGAATGTGTTTTTAAGCGCAAAACGCCTTCTCGCTTCTTTAAAAGAAATGTTTTCTTTGTACTTTATGGTGATAATTTCTTTTTCTTTCTTCCAGGACGGACACGCTCTGGAGTATGCAGCATGTTCTCCTTCACAGTTTGGACAGCACAGGGCTGCGTCACATACATCAGACTGGTGATCCTTAGAGGCACATTTTGCGCAAGTTTTACGACCGCGGCAGCTCTGTGAGCCGTGGCCGAACCTTTGGCAGTTGAAACACCTGCGAGGGTTTGGTATGTATGGTCGTACATTGATTTTCAAATATCCCACGTCGATTGTGTCGGGCAGGGTGCTGGTGTTGAACGTCAGGATCATGTGTTTTGTGTCTATTTCCTTGTTGTCCTTCCGGATTTTGATTCGGTGGACATCAATGACGTCTTGGTCGATGAGCCCTTCGAGCATTTCTTTTTCAGTTATGTGAAGAAAATCATTTTCCGATATTACGCCTCGGACAGTGTTTAGTGAGCGATGAGGAGTCACGGAGACCGGGATTTCCCCTATTGACGTTAGGTTGGAGAGCTTAGAATGTTGGACATTGTCACACAGTTCGAGCAATAAGTCGCCGCTGGCCATTTTTGACAGCTTATAGCCAATGCCTAGGGTTTCAGTCAAGCACTTTGACACAAGGAAGGGGGATATTATTCTTGCCTGTTTATCTTGTTGTTCACTGTGGATCACATGATATTTGGGGAAAGTTACTTTTCTTTTTTGAAAGAAGTTGTCTGCCTCGTTCCGCCCTCTTTTGAGAGAGCGATCGGGTTTTGAAAGTTGGGGAGCCATAAAAAAACTTTGTTTTTCGGTCATGGTGCCAGCCACCCACCACGGAGTCCAACAAGGGGACGGGACAGGAACTTGATAGCAAGTCCTGCCCACGCCAGCTGTACACCTCAACTATAACCAAATATGACGCAACTCAGGGTAGTTGGTCACACAAGGTTAACCCTCGCCGCCAGGAAAAAAGGAAAAACCAAGAAGTGAGTAGGATATAGAAGAGTTGTGAGACAGAGATAGGAAAGTGAAAGATGGAGAGGAGGATAGGAAAAGGCGACTGCCGATTCGCCCCGGTCGGGTCAGGCCGGAGGTGCCGTCTGCAGGAAGCTGGGGCCAAAGTGGTGTGTTGCCTCTGCCAAGGGGCCTTAAGGGTCCAAACGCTCGGCATCGGCTCAACCACCGGGATCCCCTTTTCCCCGGACACGGCGATGCCACGCACGGCGAGGCGCGGGTGCTCGGGTCCGTGGTGATGCACAGTTCACCATCATCCCCTTGCGGGGATGTCCC
>JARKHS020024273.1:0-5000 GCA_030143305.2 Amblyomma americanum | reverse complement strand
TACCGTCTTCGTGTTCTCGAAAAGGACATTGAAGGATGGCTTGTTAACTTCAAAGAATCAAGTTTGCGCCGGGAAACGTGGTGACGTGCATTGGTTCTGTCTTTCGAAATTCACCTCTGTATCCGCCTGGATAGCGCCTTCGGTCGTTTACACAAAATAGGAAAGGATATAAAAATGCAGAGAGAAAAGTTTGTCTTTGAGAAGGACAAGAAACCGAGCTCTTCTCGCGTGATTTTTCTTTTGGGGACAGAAAATGCAGTCATGAAATTTTACTTGTTTTTCTTTCATCCTACTTTTATGGGACATCGCACTTTTTATCGCGAAGTTTCTGCCTCTTTGGCACTAGTCTTGGTCTATACTGCATAATAAGCCTAAGGATGAGGTTCCTCATGCAGTTCCTGCGATTTCAGGCGGCTAACGTAATTTTATGCACGCAGCATTTCAAGGAAGATGATAGTCTTCCTGGCAGAAACCTCTCAAGATTCCTTGGCTTCAAAGCACCGAACTTAATACGCTGTGCATGTTTGGCTTAATAAGGTCGAGCACTCTGCGTTGATTCGGGAAGGTTTATTATTTTAGCTTTTGAGGCACGTCTTGGTTGAGTAGCTGCTTTACATAGATATTTGTGTTTTCTATTTAAACATTTTTTCCCCTGGCTTGGTCTGGATGCAAGACAGGCCGCTCCGAAGATGGGAAAATGAGAACTTTATGTGTCTTGTGTTTAAGTAACGTGCCCAGGGATTTTGATTCAACCACTGGGAATTGAAGTGCGTGATTGTCGATAAGCCGGCTCAAGAAAAATCCGCTTTTAGGTGAAATGAAGAAAAGCTTTCAAATGTTAGATTTTGCACATCAGCAATCTGTAATGTTCCTCAAGAGATTACACTGTTTTAGAATGGACATGCTCCAATACATTGTCTCAAAGCATGGTGAGGTTTGAAGTAGTTGCGCCTATTTAATGTCTCGCTGTTCCTTTACATTTCTAATCGCTTCTGTGTCAGAGAAAAAGTGTTCCAAAACTTTAAAGGTTCATTGCTGGCGTTACGAAAACATGAGCGCGAGGCGGGAACTGCTAGATCTGTATTATTTGTGTCAATACAAATTGGCATAACAAACAGAAGATTTATAGTTTTTTACTCAAATTCCTGAAACTTTCACAACATATAAAACAGCTCCCGTAGCCGCATTATCGCACAATGCTGTATTATTCGTTCTTACCAAACAAAAAAAAAACATGTTTTTGCCAGGGGATCGTGAACCAATACAAATTTTTAAATACACAAATGCTAATGAAATTGTTTCACGCTTGTTTCGTACCTGCGCACACGAGCATAAATCCGTGGGGGTTGCATTTTAATAGTGTAATATGAGCCACACATCCGTTGCCTTACTTCGCCCCCTCCCCCCTTTGCTTGTATGCGTACATTTTGTGTTTATAAAGTTCGACAAAACACACAAGAAACACAGCCCCAAGCAGAAAACTCAACGAGAGTTATTGAATCTACAGATCAATATGGCGAAGCGCCTCGGGGCAAAACAGACGGAGCTGTTTTACAATTCCAAACGCGGATCGATAGTGCAAAAATAAAGACATAAATAGTAAAAGACACTCACAGCAAGTCTTGTTCTCGTGTACGCGGCATTTTTGTCGGGAGAGAGCGGTAGCGTCAGCCGTCATCCGCACGCCAGAGATGCTGCAGGGGTTATTACCCAGCGCGCCTGCGCGCAACTCTGTGACGCCGTCGAAAAAAAAAACGTTTACAGGACGTCAAGTATGAAAAGCATTGTAAACAAAGCGTCGAGGGGGTCCTCAGAGCACTGGCTGACGTAATGGGCTTGTCGGCATGGTAATAAAATGGCACCAACTGGCAAAAGAAGAGAGAAGGCGCTTGCCTTTCAGCGGTCTGTGTAAAGATACACCGTTAGAAAAGTATGCCGTCAGCTTTTTCATGGTGCCCACGAAGGCTGCCAATATGTGCAGTCGAATTAGGGAAGAAAGACGACAGAGGAAAAAAAAGAGAACAAAGACATACGCCGAAAACTGATCGGCGAATAAATTTGAAAGTCTGAAAAATTTTTCATTTCCAAAAGAAGACATGTAAGTTTTATGTGGTCAACAATCAACATGCTTTTGGCAACAGTGTGAAGTGTATCATCGACCCGCTGCAGCACAAAGCTCTGTAAGCAGCGCTTCAAGTTGTTTCGGCGCTCTAACTTTCCCGGGCACGCGTGCGCGTACAGACTAGTGAGCACAGACAGACTGCTGAAGAGAAGAAATAGGATATTTGGCGCTCTCCCAGAGAAACTCCTAATAGCATAACTAGTAGCGTAATTGTATGTAGACAATCAACCGGCCATCAGTTTAATAGGAAATGCATTAAATATCTAATGGACTCATAGACTCATTGATAGAGGGAAGTAGCATTTGCAAGGCCAACACCATGACAAGGTTGCCATTTGGAAAAGTCGTACACTAACGTCGTTTCGGAACATGGTAACATTAAAGGACAGACAATAAAGGCTCTAAACTTACCGTATTTAAATAGGCGTCCTTCACCTCGCTTGCAACTAGCCACTCTGAACATTTTAACCGTAGGTACTTGCGAGAAATTGTTGATCAGCGAAGCTATGGAATAAGTATTACTACGACATATTCAATATGCGTGGGGTAAAACTAGGTTAGCCTGTAACGTTGCCTTAATTGAATACAGAAATATTTTCTAATAGAGCTCTCCTTGTTTCAAATTGTGCACGTTGCTTCCCCTTTGAAAAATTCAAACTGATTCGCGACTAATTGCGATTCTACACAAAAATACAGGAATATAATAGGTGAATACATGCTTGCTTCAAGTTTTTCTATGTAGTGAACCATTGAACCAGAGCACAAATGTCAAAAAAATAGAAGAAATTAGCTAATATAGAGCCAACTAACTACGCAATTGCTATCCTCCAAAAAACGAACAGTTAGTGCAGCTGACATCGAAAAAACTTTCTGGCATATGGCCTGCCGTGTCGGTAGCGGTAGCGCCATGCTCACGTGTATTTTTTCTCCTAGTTCAAAGCAGCCCTTTCCTGCTGTTTCTCATTTGATTGTCTCACATATCGGTCGCTCCCTAAACTTTTCTACTTGCACGCCCCTTCGCAGCCGCTACGTGCAGCATGCTATATGGTTCACTTGGTTGGCACGTTATGTTTACCTACAGCTCCTTCCATTCGCCTTAGCAACTCCTCGCGCACCTTCCCATGGAGTTTTAGCTCTTGCAACTCCTGCGATCATAGTTTAATCAGCACATGGAGCTTCTCTTCGCCTTCTACTCCTCAGCAGGGTCTCTGAAGCTGCTGAGGACCGCTGCTCAGTTTCTGTTTTGTAGCTAGAGCTACACTACGCTAGTCGGAGCAGCGTTTCGCATTGGCAGCCTGAGCCAGAACTGCGCATGCGCTGTTATTATGGCAAACAGCTGCGCCTTTTCACATGTGTTCCACCGCTACGCCGATGCGTGACGTCAGGACTCACTGCTTCGCATGCGCCGCCACCATGGCAACCAGCTGCGCCGTTCCTATCAATATCTTGATGCGGGCTAGATGATGAATCATCAAGGAAAGGTGCTGCGCCGTGTTCCGCTAGATGGTAGCCAAATACCGCTCTTGTAGACTCAACCATCCAACCAAACAAGCCACCAATCAGCGCGAAGCAACAAGGGCGGAAGAGAGACACAAGAACAAAGGTCAAGCGCTCAGAAAGGGAGCCAAGAATTTCAGCGCTTGCCCTGTGTTCTCGTGCCTTTCTTTCGTCCTTGTTGCTTCGCGCTGCCGCTTTCCGTGATGCGCCGCTCCGCCGGTGTTGCAGTTGCGTCTGGCTATGGAGCTTGACATATAAAAGTCCTGAGGGTACGCACATTGACAGTGGGGTGCTCCATGGGTGAAGAAGCTGACAGTGAGCGCGTGTACTGAGCGCGGCATCTTCGTCGGCTACGAGAAGCTGCTTCGGACCACCCAGACATCGTTGCTTGCCGTGAAGAGGCCCGCCAACGTAAAAAAGAAGCTCGAAGGGCTAAGCGTACGCACCTAGCTCTGGCTACGCATATCCTAGCCAAGCTTAGCTAAGCTACTGCCAATTTTTTTTAGTGGCAAGAAGGCCTTAAGGTTCTTACATTTGTAAAACGTGACGCTCTCCCAACTGTCTTCTCTAGACGCATAGAAGCTTAAAGGAAGCTGGGTTGTTTGTTGAGAATTAGACGAGATCTATGGATTCAAGCGTATGAAGGTTGTAAATAAAGGGTGCCAAATGTTTTTGTGATATGATTAAAAATGGTGGCATAAACGCCGATTAAACTCACGAGAACCTTCTGGATTCTCCTGACTGCCTCATAGAAGCGCGGAGAAGCTCAGTAATGATGTCATTGTTGGTTAGAAGACAGATTTCAGTGGTCTTCACCCGCATGCTGCCGTGCGTCGTCGAATGCCATCAAACGATTTTTTGCTGGCATCAGTTTTGCTGGCGTTGGTTTTCTTCGTTGGAGCAAACGTATCTGCCTTTAAAATTTACCGCCGCCATCAGTCGCTTTATCATGGGGCCACTACCTGGTGCTCTGAATGGCGGAGAAGCCCGAATGCTGTCGCGTCTTTATTCGGCGATTTCGTTCCCATTTCGAATCGTAGCACAGAAACATTTCGCACGCCTCATAAGAAAGCTTCACACTTTTCATATGTTTTAGCTCGCCTTATTTCTGAACCTTCAGTTTCCTTTTAACAACAAACAGTTAATTTGTCGAACATGGGCTTGCACCGGCATCAGTTTGGTTTGGTCATCCAAACAATCACAGAAGTCTAAAATAAAAATATTGACACCTTATTAAAAGAAGTAACGTGTCATTCAGCAACGATTACTAGATTGCAACTCAACACACAAACTTTGGGAGCACAGACAAACAAGGATGGTGAAAAACATGACAACATAGGACGGACTACTGTAAACTGTATCGGTTTATTTTCGAGAACAG